>CAUYLG010004804.1:0-46083 GCA_963573385.1 Cacajao melanocephalus
CAACATGGTGAAACCCTGTCTCTACTAAAGATACAAAAATTAGCTGGGCGTGGTGGCACGCGCCTGTAGTCCCAGCTACCTGGAAGGCTGAGGCAGGCGAATTGCTTGAAGCCAGGAGGCGGAGGTTGCAGTGAGCCGCGCCACTGCACTCCAGCCTGGCACCTGGCGTTGGAGCCAGAATCTGTCTCAAAAAAAAAAAAAAAAAAAAAAAAAAGAGTCAGCTATGTTCTAACCGCTGCAAGGGTTTTCTTTTTCTCCAGCTAAATGAGCAAAACAATTGCAGCTCACTGATTGACAGATTTTGACTGATCTCTTCACCCCACCCAATCCCACAAACCATACCACAGCTTTGATTGGACAAGAGACAAATGTTAGCAACTTTCTTCTGATAAGAGACTGCCAACCACAAACTGGTGGTCTCGCAGGTCCACAGAGGCTGCGCACTGAGTACCTTCATGTCCTCTGCTTTATCTTTCTATGTATAGAGATTAATGCATTTACATGTTAAGTCTCCACCCCGAAGTGCACATGGAATGCATATTACATGCAGGTTTGATTACCATACATGCATATACACCCCTCATAAATATTCATAACCCCTCCTATAGCTTGTTAAACATATATACTTAGCAAACCCATTCAGCATAAAATTCTTGTCTCACTCATCCTCCTTCAAAGTACCTGCCCCCAGTCGCTGTTGAAGGCTATTCTTCCCAGCCCTTCAGGTTGGCCAGAGGCTTCAACCCTTTATAAGAAATTAGGCTCTCTTCTTCAAGTGTATGGACCTTGGGATTCTTTTGTGAACATGTGTGAGAAGTTTGTCTTTGATGTCTTCTCAATCCCTGAATCAATGTCCTGTCAGCATGCAGTGACTTTCCCAAACCTCACACATCCAACCTTCATCCTTCTAGCTCTTGGAGGAAAGAAGACAAGGAGCCAAGCATTTGCTGAGTCAGCTGGGTTTCAGGCACTCTATCAAGAATATTTATATGTGGTGACTCTGCTAAGGTGTTGATAACAGAGGCGACATCAGGTAGTCTGATGAGAGATGAAGATGGAACCCTCCCCAGAAGGTGTTATGTTTTAATAGTGAGAAGTTAAAAGTAATAACATCTTTTTGATTCACCCAAGTCTGTCTTTATTTTTTCAACAATCATTTATTAAACATCTACCAAGTGGTCATCCTGGTGGCTCCTGTGGGGTATGAAGGTGGACTCACACTGCCAGCCTCATGAGGAGCTTGTGACTTATTGTCAAGGTCCCCAGGGGAAGGGTGGGCAGCGAGAGCCAGCCTGGCAGCAGCAGCATCTTGGCTACTACACCAGTCACTAAACATGCAACTTTGGGCTGGTTTTGCAGCTTTTCCAAATTTTAGGTCCCTTGTTAGTAAAACAGAGAAAGCAATCCTTTCTGCCTCATACGGTGTTGAATGAGGGAATGCTTATAAAGAGCTCCACATGGGAGGAGGAAGTACTTCTTAGTAAAGACCTGATATTAGTGCTCAGCAAAGACCTGATAGAGTTCCATTCAAGCGTATGAGCCCTCAATGGCCACCTGGAAGCTGAGGTGGGTAAACAGCCTGCGGGAAATATTATGGGAAGCCACAGAGAGAGGGTGCTAGACCGCAACCTGGGTGAGAGGAGGTGATGTTTAAACTGGATCCAGATGGGTGAAAGGTAGGTTCTCCCCTGGCAGAGGGAAAGGAGGGAATTTCTGGCATAATATATTTGCTGTGTTTTGGAGCTGTGAGTATCTGGTGGTCCTGGGACTTAGGGTGCCTGTGCATAGCGTGGCATGGGAGAAGATGAGTTTTCAGGCTGGGATGTGTTTTGTTTCTTTTTTTTAGAGATGAAGCCTCGCTCTATCACTCAGGCTCGAGTGCAGTGGTATGATCATGGTTCACTGCAGCCTCTCACTCTGGGCTCAAGCAATCCTCCTGCCTTAGCCTCCTGAGTAGCTGGGATCACGAGTGCATGCCACCACGTCCAGCTAATTTTTTAAAAATATTTTTTTGTAGAGACAGGGTCTCACTCTATTGCCCAAGCTGGTCTTGAACTCCTGGGTTCAGCTAATCCCTCACACTTTGGCATTGCAAAATGCTGGGATTACAGGTGCAAGCCACCATACCAGGCCTGGGATGCAGCTTTGAAGTGCCCTCTGTGACATGGGAGAGAGGTTAATGTTTATCAATGAGAATATAGTTTAAATCAGAGTTCCCAAAATGTCTTCCCATACCCCCCAAAATTACTTTGTACCTTAAAAATGCTCAGTATCAGATTTCTGAGAACAAATTTCCTTAGTGATATGCAATTGCTGCATTGAGTGAAATGATAAAATGTATAAAATGTTAATAATCTCTCTCCTCCCCAGTTGTCTTTCAGTCTCATCCCCTGAGGTGACCAAAGATAATGTGTTGGTTGTGTCTTTCCCCACACACTTTGGGGAATCTTGGCTTAAAGGGATAACCCTATCACAGTGAAGTGACTGGCAGCAGGGGTGACATTCTCAGACAAAGCCTTTGTCTGAAGATTCCCCAAGTCACATCACCCCTTAACTGACTTCAACTCAGGTTTTGTGTCTGCCACAATGAGACAGGTTCTTGATAAATGAAATACCATAAATGTTTCCTATGTTGGGTATTCTAGTTGCTATAGAGAAAAAGCTTCTAAACACATCTCCAGCTAGCATGCTAATAAAAGGATCTGATGTTATATGACCTGAAGGAAGGAAATAAATGTAGGCCACCCATGGTTAAAGTAGCCATGAAAAAACAGTGCAATGCATTTCTTAACCCACAAAAGACCCACAGGATTTTATTTTATTTTATATAATTTTTTAAATCAGCCCTTCAGAGATCTGGCACAAAAAGCATAAATATCCCTTATGTGTGGACTTGCTAGTTCTGGATGAATTGTTATGCACCCTGAGGAAAGACGAACTCCATCAGTCTGGCTGTGTTAAGCACAGCAGATTCCTCTGGGTCCGGCTTAGCTGGGTCTGAAAACTGCTTCCCAGACAAAGGCAGATGAGACACAGGTGGAGGCAGCAACTGGGCCTAGAAACCAAGAATTCAGGTTTCCACTTCAAAATGCACATCCAGTAAGCTTCAAATCTTGTTTGGATATCACATTTGTATAATACAATTTACTTTTGAGATTACTTTTGATTCTTTCTATTCTATTTGAGACATTATAAAATAGGCACACTGACCGTATTTATCGTAAGCTCATTTTTGTAGGATAAAAATTCAGCTTCTTAAGTTAAACTCTGTTGCTTGCAAGAGTATCTCTAGTGTCATAGAAAACTGGAAGCAAAAGGCCACCCAACAGAGCATCATTATAACATGTCCTTTGGTTCAGAAATGGATCTGCGAGGCCAAGGTAAGCAGAAGATGACATGATGAGTCTGAACCGCGGAACTAATTCTTTCTTTCGACCCTAGAGTGTTCCGGTTAGGTAAGGAATTGGTGTGCTTTCCCTGTCTCTACCAAGTTCCCAGCTGGAAACAGATGGCAGGAGCAGTGAGCAACTGTGAACCGAGGTGTGGGCACCAAATGAGAGAGGATGACACAACTAAAGAGTGGCCCCAGCACAAAGCTTCTCCGCTCCTCAGAGTGAAAGGGCAAGGGGAGCGAAGGGTGTTATAGGACAGCACCCTCATCATGGTCAGAAGAACTGTAGGAGGGGGTCGCAGAAAGGGCTGGTGATCATTAGGAATACAACCACCCACAAAACCCCAGTAGGAGACGGAGGGAGGGAGGCTATGTGATCAGACCTCTCTTTTTGCTCTCTGGGTTCCTGTCCATGTCTCTGCTGGCCAAACCCAACGGAATCAGTGTCTTAGTTCATTTGATCTGTGGTGATAAAAGTACCATAGATTAGCGGCTTATATATAACAGAAATGTATTTTTCATAGTTCTGGAGGCCAGAAGTCCAAGATCAGGGTGCCAGCATGTTCAGGTTCTGATGAGGGCCCTTTTTCAGATTGTGGACTGCTGATTTCTCATTGCATCTTCACAAGGTGGAAAGAGGGTGAAAGAATTCCTCGGAGCTTCTTGGACAAGGACAGTAATACCATTCATAAGGGGTCCACCCTCATGACCCATTTAATGAGTACAATTCAATGGTTTCCAGTATATTTATAGAGTCATACAACCATTGTCAAATCTGATTTATATATATATATATATGTGTGTGTGTGTGTGTGTGTGTGTGTGTGTGTGTGTGTATTTTATCATTTGTGTTTTTGGTGGTCTACTTAGGAAGACTCCATAATGCAAGGTCACAAGAAGTCACTTCTACGTTTTCTTCTAAGAGTTTTATAGCCAGCTCTTACATTTACATCTATGATCTATCTTGAATTAGTTTTTGTGTGTGGTGTGAGGAAGTGGTTCAGTTTTATTCATGTGTGGATATCCAGTTGTCTCAATGTGAAGAAGTTTAGTCGTTCCCCCTTGAATTATCCTAGCACCTTGTTGAAAATCAACTGACGATAAAATTAAAAGTTCCTTTCTGGATTCTCAGTTCTGATTCTGTTCTGTTGATTTATATGTATGTCCTGATGCCAATACTATACTGTCTTGACTGCAGTAGCTTTGTTGTAAGTTTTGGAATTGGGAATTATGAGTCCTCCAACTTTGATCTTCCTTTTCAAGTTTGTTTTGACTATTTCAATCAATTGCATTTCCACATGAATTTTAGGATGAACTTGCCAATTTGTGTAAAAAAGCCATCTAATATTTTAATAGGAATTGCAGTAACTAAATCAATTTGGGGAGTATTGACATTGTACTAATATGGTCTTCTGATCTATGTTCCTGAGGTGTTTTATTTAGGTCTTTTTTACTTTTCCCAATGATGTGTTATAATTTTCTGAATACATGTTTTATGTTTGTTAAATGTATTTCTAAACACTTCATTTTTTTTAATGCTATTGTAAGTGGAATTGATTTCTAGATTTGATTTTTAGGTTGTTAATTGAGACTGTATAGTAACACAGTTGAAATTTGTAAATTGATCTTGTATCCTGCAATCTTGCTCAAATTGTTAGTTCTTATAGTTTTTAGTGAATTCCTCAGTGTTTTCTATTTACAAGATTATTCCATTTGCAAATAAATAGTTTTACTTCTTCCTTTTCAGTCTGAACACCTTTTATTTCTTTTCCTGCCCAATTACCTGGAAACATTTTTTTTTCTACAATATTAACTAGAAGTGCTAAGAGCAGACATCCTTGCTGTGTTCTTGATCTTGAGGGGAAAATATTTAGTCTTTGGTCAGGTAGTTTAATTCATCCACATTTAAAGTTATTATTGATATGTTTGGATTTATCTATTGTTCTACTTTTTGTGTTTCTAAAATATGTCACATATATTTTCTGTTCCTTTATTTCTCATTTACTACTTTATTTTGTATTAAGTGAATATTTTATAATGCAATGTTTTGAATTCTTTAGTGAATTTTTTACTATATATTTTCCAGTTTTCTTTTTACTGGTTTCTCCAGAATTTACAATATACATATTAACTTGCCAGATTCTACTTCAGATTTATGCAAACTTAATTCAAGTAAAATATAGAAACATTATTCTTACATAACTCCATTCCTTCATTATCTTTTTAATATACTTACAGTGTTTGTTATTTGTTATAATAAGAAATGTTTGCTTCTTATTTTACATTTCTGATTCTCTTTATTTCTTCCTGTGGATTCTACTTACCCATTTGTGTCATTTTCTTTCTCTAATATAATTTTGCTTCCACCTGCCTCCTCTGTGCTATTATTGCCAAATATATTACAATTTTGTAAGTTATGGGCCCAATAACATAATTCCATGCATATTATCTTATGCACTTGTCTTTTAAATCAATTGAAAGAAGAAAGGAGAAAAAATATGCAATTATACTATCTTTAACAATTAACTATATAATCACCTTTATTGGCACGTTTTTTGTTTCTTTGTGTACATTTGAATTACTCTGCTGTCACTTGCATTCAGTCTGAAGATGTGTCTTTAGTATTGCTAATAAGGCAGGCCTGCATGTCATAATTTATCTACCTTTTTTGCTTTCACATTAGATTGTCTTGCTGCATATAAAAGTCTTGGTTCTCTCGTTCTCTTTTAGCATTTTTAATGTCGTCCATTGCTTTAGCCTCCATTAATTCTGATGAAAAGTCAGCTGTTAAAATTATTGCCGTTTTTTTTGTATGTGTCAAGTTGTTTTAGTCTTGCTGATTTTAAGATTTTTCTGTCTTTGGAACTCAACATTTTGACTATAATGTGTCTGAGTTTGGCTCTCTTACATTTATCTGACTTAGAATTTATTGAGATGTTTGGATTTGTAGATTAAAGATTTTTGTTACATTTGGTCAGCTTTTAGCCATTATTTCTTTAAATTTTGTTATGCTCTTTTCTCTCTCTGCTTCTTTGATATGCTCATTGTACTTCACTGCTTGAGGTGTGTTTGATGATTCTGCACACTGGCTGAGACTCTGAATTTTTCTTTATTGTTTTTTTCACCTTCCGATTGCATAATCTCTATCCACCTATCTTCAAGTTTGCTGATTCATTCTTCTACTTGCTCAGATCAGATAGTTATAGGTGTGTAGCTTCCAAAATAATAAGAGCCATCTATGAAAAACCTACAGCCAACTTCATACTGAATGAGCACAAGCTGAAATCATTCCCCTTGAGAACTAGAACAAGACAAGGATGCTCACTCTCACTACTCCTAATCAACTTATTAGTAGAAGTCTTACAGAACCATCAGGCAAGAGACAAAAAAGGCATCCAAATAGAAAAGAAAGAAGTCAAACTATCTCTCTTCACTAACAATATGATCCCATACCTAGAAAATCCTAAAGACTCCACCAAAAGGCAATGATCACTGATAAAAAAATGTTTAGCAAGGTTTCAGGATAGAAAGTCAATGCACAAATCGGTAGCATTTCTATACACCAATGATACATAGGGTGAGAGTCATATGAACAACACAGTCCCATTTACCATAGCCACAAAGAAAATGAAATACCTACAAATACAGCAAACCAAGGAGGTTAAAAATCTCTACAAGGAGAACTATAAAACCCCAATGAAATAAACCATAAACAAAACAAATAAATGTAAAAATACTTCATGCTCATAGATTGAAAGAATAAATACCATTAGAATGGCCATATTGCCCAAAGCAATTTATAGATTTAACACTATTCCTATCAAACTACCAACATTCTTCCTTACAGAATTAGGAAAAACAAAATGGAATCCAAAAAGAGCCCAAATAGCCAAAGCAATCATAGCAAAAAGCATAAAGCCAGAGCCATCACATTGCCCAACTTCAAACTACACTATAAAACCACAGTAGGTCAGGTGTGGTTGCTCATACCTGTAATCCCAGAACTTTGGAAGGCCTAGGTGAGCAGATTATTTGAGGTCAGGAGTTGGAGGCTAACCTGACCAACATAGTAAAACCCAGCTTCTCCCCTAAAATACAAAAATTAGCCAGACATGGTGGTACACACCTGCAGTCTCAGCTACTTGGGAAGCTGAGGTGGGAGAATTGGTTGAGCCTGAGGGTTGGAGGTTGCAGTAAGCTGAGATCATGGCACCATACTTCAGCCTGGGTAATAGAGCAAGACTCTGTCTCAAAAAAAAAAAAAAAAAGCCACAGTAACCAAAGCAGCATAGTACTGGTACAAAAACAGACCAATGGAACAGAATAGAAAACTGAGAAATGTAATCTGCTCTTATGTTGAAAGTAGGAATAGAGGCCTACTTCTATACCCCTGATCTGTGCATGGAACATTAAGTGGGGTGATAGCCTCTGGTCTTCTTAGCTTGCTTCAACTGGCATAGAATCTCCACCCTACAAGTGAACTGAGATTAAGATAATTGGGGCCCAATATTGTTGGCTTGCCACATCAGGGGTAGAACTTCCATCCTATGAGAGCGGGCTGGATGGAGGAGGGGAACCCCAGACATCTTGGCCAGGCTTACTTGGAATAGAACTTCTGTGGCACAGAGCTGCAGGAAGAGTGGATGAGAAATTGTAGCTATTGTACCACTAGGGGAAATGGTGTTCTTGGCTGTAAGTTCCTAGAGTATGGCTTTGATCACACTGAGATGGGAGTAGAGTGGGGAGAGAAAATGTCGGGGATCAGATGCCACAGACTCTTGCTGTTCTTACGCAGACTTAGTCGATTTTCTTGAAATAATGTTTCTACATTTGTGGTGTGCCTCCCAGGATACTTTCCAGAGACTGCATATATATATATATATACTTTTAACGTTTTCCACCAGGTATGGTTGTTTCCCTGAAGAGAGGGTTTGTGTAGCTCCTTATGCCACCATTCCAAAAGTGTCCTTCTATATGATTTTATCTGTTTCCTTTTGCTTATATTTTTAGACAGTTACCAGTCTTTCAGTTTTCTGACTTATCTGTATACTTAAGTTGAAGAATTACATCGTTTACAAGAGCAGGCCAAGCTCCCAGCCATTCCTGGTCAGTGCAGCAGCACTCCTCATTGAGGGCCTCAGCATGTGCTTTTTTCTCTAGCAATGCTTTCTTCTTCCATCCACCGTCACCCAGTCTAATTATTTACCACCTGTTAATGGCTTAAATGTGTTTCTCCAAAAGATGTTGAAGTTCTAACCCCCAATACCTGTGAATATGACCTTATTAGAGATGATCACGTTAAGATACAGTCATTAGAATGGTTTCTAATCCATATCCCTGGTGTCCTTATAAAAAGGAGAAGCTTGGACACAGACAGGTGCACTGGGAGAATGCCATGTGAACCCCAAGGCAGAGGACACCATGAGAACATGCAGCAGAAGCCAAGAAACACCCAAGACTGCCAGCAAATCACTAGACGCTGAGGGTAGTTCTGGAAAAGATCCCTTTCTCAGAGCCTCAGAAAGAACCAACTCTGCTGAGAACTTGATCTTGAACTTCTGGCCTCCAGAATTGCGAAAAAATGTGTTTCTGTTTTTAAGCTACCCTAGCATGCGGTGCTTTGTTATGGCAGTCCCAGGAAAGTCAGACACCACCCGCTGGTCCTCCTCCTGGGGCTTTCTGATCACCTATCCTTGGTTAGGACCTCTTTGCTGTATCTTCCCACATCTTGCACTTTTTCATCCAAGTGCTTTCCGTAGTACAACTATTTGTGATTTCTTTAATTATAAATGTTTAACTACTTGTGCAGTTATTGTTTTTAGTTGCCCCCATGGGTCTTGTCAGTCTTCTGTGCATGCAGGGCTTGGGGTCATGTCTGTCTTATTTACCAACATACCCCAACCATTTAGCACAAGACTTGGCATGTAGTGACCTCAGTTAGCACTGGTTGAAGGATTTAATTCTCTTTCATTTCTTCCCTCTGCCTCCCCTTGAGGGTCGCATTAGTTTTAGACTTATAAAATAGACTGTGGCCTTGGCCATCCTACAGGAAAGGAAGCGCCAGGTCTTGCCCCCAGCTGCACTTACTGCAGGCTGACCATGTACGGCCCTTCCTGGGCTGCCGCCAGGGAAGGAGGGAGCTGAGCCTCACTTACAGCTGTGGCCTCCACCGGGGCATTGGACTCACCTGGGGCTTATAAAATGCAGACACTTTGGCTTCACAGCAGCTCAAGCTCCCTAGGTGATCCTAATATGAGAATCGCTGAATTTGAGCCCATTTATACCTATCATCTCAAGTCCAGTAGTAACTTATTTCGTCACTTGTATTTCTGGTTCATAGCTAATTAAAAACCAGAAGTGAATATGGAGGGTGGGTACCAGAAACAGGTCCCAAACACCAAACAATTGAGTTCCTCCAAATCAGCAGGAGCACTAAGGATAGGGACAGATGAGCCTCTGACCTGCATTATAATCTTCACAATGATGGGCTTAAGTAAATAAGAAAATTTTAGTTACACTCCGTGTGCATTCCTTAACAAGATGGAAATGATAAATTACTAACACTGACACATTGAGCTTTTCTGATGTACCAGGCACAGCTCTGAGCAGAGATGATGTTTGTTTTAAACCTTACAAGAACCTTAGAAGGTTATGTTCTGTTGACATTCCCATTTTTCAGATGAGGAAACTGAGGCCTAAAGAGAGCCAGTGAGTTGTTCAAGGTCACATTACTAGTAATTAGAGGGACAAACTCAAATCTTTATCTATCCAACTCTAAAGTTGGTAACATTAATGTTTTTTGAATATGTTCCTTTTGTTCTCATAAAAGAAGAATTTGTTGGGAAAATTCATTTATGATGGCATTACCTACCAGTGCCATGTTAATGACACTACCAGCATTCATGACCTACTAGCGCCATGTTAATGCTGTGTTTACTTAAAAATTGCCCACAGGAATGAATTGGGTAATGGCTGACAAATGTGAAATTTTCAAAAGTTATTTCATTTTTATTCAGACCACTTTGGTAGATAAAAAGAAAGCTAGAAGTGATTCTATCATGTTTTACTCCTTTGCACCTTCTGAAGAGAAGCAGGTGCATTACTGAGTTGTATTTGCTGGGTTTTTGCATCTGATTAACAATGAATAGTAGAAATATGCTCTTTTACCACATCTTCCCTTTTCTGGTCTGCTTTGAGACTCTCTTGGTAAATTGCCTGGCCTAAGACAGGATGTTCTTTGCGGGCTGGTCCAGACACCATATTTGCCTCATTTTCCTGCGTGGTGAGTTCAGATCAGGTTACCATTATAAGCTGATTCTCATAAAAGTCTGTGAATAAGAAAAAGGAGAGCTTGCAGCACTGGGAGATTTATATTCCTCTCCTGGGAGCAAGAAAGTCATTCTGAATATCTGTTTGCAGAGAAATATGCAGCTTTGTGCTTTCTCTGCAGGTTCTAAGGTCTCTCCTCTAAGATGGATTGTTGCAGTTTCTTCAAGGAAGTCCAAAGAGAGAAACGAGAACTGGAGTGAAAGAGCGTTTTGTATTCACTCACACTTCTTCCTCTACTGGCTGATTATGAAAACCCCCACCCTAACAGATGGCTTGGTGCAGGGCTCTTTGTTGAAGGTACTATTATTAACAGATGAAATACATGTGTCCTCACAGAGACGTCTCAGGAGGGCAGCTCTCGAGCCAGATGATGCTCTAATATTCTATAAGCTTGGTGTGAAAAGGAGAGAGTTTTAAAATTAGTTACTTTCACTCTGAAGGGCAAGGATAAGAGGTAATTCTGCAGTTATCTTTTCCTAATTGGAAGAAGAAGACTTCTAAGTCTAAAAATTTACTTCATTGGCATTTGACTAAGACTCCAGTTTTGGTGACTACAGATTTAAATTCATATTAGACACATTAAGAGACACAAGTAAAACTTTCAGAGTACAAATGGGTGGGCAATCCCTAAATAATTCAGTGGTACTTTTAGCTTATTGAGCCAAATATACTGATAACAACTTTTAGGCATCCATAGTTATCCAACCTCAAGTCTCAGATAGGATTATATGCTTGTGGCTTCTCAGAGTTGGAAGGGACCTCAGAAGGCTAAACACGTTTTAGTATGAAGAATCTAAAAAAAGTGAGAAAGTATGAGTACTTATACGGTAATTAAAAATTCAGATTAGGGTTGGTTTGTACTTATTTTTCTATTACCTTACGCTTATAAATAACACTCAATAAATAATGATCAATTTGCTGCAGGGGAAAAGTACCTGGACACTGTAATACTTAAAATATATGCAAAACAACTTAAAGCCTTGATCATGACACTGTAAAAAGGTTGAAGGAATAAGTTTCTAACTTTCCTGCTGGTTAATGAGCAGAGATAGAAGGAGAGATGAGTGTTAATTTTGAGGAAACTTCTGTCTTGTTCTATAATGCACAACTCTACTGGATAATTTTCTTTTGAGTCAACTCTGGAGTGAAGAACAAAGGCTTAGATATTTCATGAAAGTTTGCTGGCTTTAGGTTCATAGAATTTCCAGCACTGTCCAATATAACTGTCTGCAAGAATGGAAATGTTCTATTTGTCAGCACTGTTTAACGTGCCAACCACTAGCCATGTGAGGCTACTGAGCACTTGAAATATGGTGAGTGCAACTGAGGAACTCATTTTTTAAAATTTTATTTTAGTTAATTTGCCTTTAAATTGAAATAGTCATGTAGCTAGCAGTTGGCATATTTGACAGTTGTAGGACTGTATATAATAACCTCTCAAAGTTCATTGGTATCTTTTCATAATTAAAAAGTAGACTTGTGCATAGTAAAATGAAACAAAATTAGTAAGAACACATCTATTTAATAAAGAAGACTATTTCATGAAATTATATATTCCTTCTATGTTATACTCCAGTCCATCTTTTGAGATATAACTATGGATAACAGCTTCTTATAGATCTCTCCATGAGCTCTCTATGAATATATAAACATAGAAATGTATACACGTTTCTTTATGTGAGTGGGAACATACAGTATCCACTAATTTCATTTCATTACTTGTTTAGCTTCAAAACATCTAGAGATCTTGTTATATGAGCCCTAAAGCCGCCTTGTCAGTTTAATGACTGAATAGTATTCCATAATCTAGATGAATGATTATTTAATTGGTCCCTAATGGTGGATATTTGGGTTTTTCTCATCCAGTTGCTATGGTATAATCACAGAACTCTCCATTCATCTGGTTATATTTTTGCATATGTGTGTGTGACTGGTATTTTCAATGATAGTAAACTGCATAGGAAGAGAAATCTCAAAGACAACACTAGGATGCAAGTTATTTAGGATTTAATAAGTTTTTGTCCTTGAAATGCTCTCAGAAACAAACAAGAGTGAGTATAATTTTCATACAGTGAGCATAACGTTGAGTGCAAGCACCATGTGAGAAACAGTTGCTGTCTATTTGTCCACTGATACATCCCATGTGTTCCCAGTGCTAGCCAGGAGCAGGGGCTCAATAAACCTTTGCTCAATCAATGGGCAGATGTCCTGGTTATCGAGCACATTCTGAGTCTTTCACTTGCTTTGGAAAGGATCTGCCACAGACTGAAGAGGTTACATTTGTCTTAAATAGCAAAGGCTATTAATAGCTCTCACAGTCACATATTATTTAGTTTTCAATTGCTCCTCACCTATCCTTGGAGTAATATCCATTACTATTCCTAGAGAAACAGTAATGAAAAACCTAAAATACCTTACAAATATTGAGAGTTGCTTTTTAAAACTTTTCTGAAAATGTGATGAAATCATATTGGCATTGGCAGACAGATGTCATTGCCTGTGCTCTGGACTGCGGGTGCTGCTTCTAGTTGCTCTTGGTGGGCCTTCCTCAGCTGAGAAGGCACTGTCCTCAGTCACCCTGGCACATGCCATGTCTCTGCAAGGCAAAGGCTGGAAACCGTGAGCAAGGTGGTCAGATGGACTTGAATATGACCCTCTCCTTACTCTCCAACCACAGATCTCCATAAATACTCTATGCCCTTTTTTTTTGTAAACCACTCAACATCTCTCCCATTCCCGAAAAACATTCACTTCTGCAAGGACTTGTTCTGTTTAAGTGCAGGAAACAGGTTTCTTCTCCCCTGTCACTTCCTTTACTCTCAACTGCTGCTTCCATGGGGTTTTGTTTCCAACTCTTTCCTACCCCGTGGCCCAGCCTTCTGGAGGAGAATGAGGAAGTAAATCCTACGGGGTACTCTGATGGTTAATTGTGTTGACTAGGCCATGGGGTGCTCAGAGAGCTGGTGAAACATTATTTCTGGGTGTGTCTGTGAGGGTGTTTCTGCAAGAGACTCACATTTGCATTGGTGGACTGAGTGAAGTAGATGGCCCTCGCCTTGTGGGTGAGCCTCATCCAATCTGTTGAGAGCCTGAGTAGAACAAAAAGAAGAAGGAAGGTTAAACTTATTCTCTGCTTCATAAGTTTTCTGCCCCCAGAGTTCCTGATTCTCAGGCCTTCAGACCCAGACTGGAATGTATAGCACTGGCTCTGCAGCGCTCAGGCCTTTGAACTACACCACTGACTTTCCCGGGTCTGCAGCTTGCAGATGGCAAGACATGGGACCTCTCAGTCGCTATGTCATGTGAGCCAGTACCTTAGAGTAAATTTCTCTCTCTCTACACACACATATATATGTATAGGCATGTATGTGAATGTGTGTGCTTGTGTGTGTGTATGTATATATAGATACAGATGTATGTGTATATGATGTATATATATGCATATATGTATATGTACATATATATACATATATACCTCTCACACACATATATGTATGTGTATGTATATATATGTACACACATCACATTTCACAAATGTAGTCTATAATGTATTTATCTAATTGGCTCTGTTTTCTCTTAAGGACCCTGGCTAATATAGGCATGTTACTTCATTTAGAGATTTTAACAATGAGAAAAGGTCAAAATGGACTCTCATCCAACACATGTCCACCATAGTGGGGGCTGCAGGATGAAACATCCCTTCAAGGCTGCTTATGAACTCTTAGAAGGATATGGATGACAAGAGGGAGAAGTGACAAATGATACGGGACGAATGGGCCTGTGGACCCACAACTGTGATGGAAGGTGGGTTCACATCCCTCCCTAAAGGTGCTGCCAGGTTTCAACTAGTCAGGAACAGAAAGATCAGAGGAAAAGGAGACGAGAGAATTTTGACTTTTAATTTAGTTCCAGTGTGTGCCTGAGAACCCTTTCCCTGGATTGTGCTACACAAATCTTGTCAAGTTTCATAATTTACTGAATTTTGTTTCTTTATTGCCTTTTAGCATAATTTTTGATTTTTTAAGAAAATAAAAATAATCAAACAACCAGAAAAGTATAATAGACAAAGAAAAATTCTGGCATCCCACTACTTAGATAACTACCATTGCCATTTTTATTTTGACAGTTACATTTTACATATGTGAGGACATGTTACACGTGTCGTTTTTCTGAATTAACCCTTTCTTTTCTTTTTGTTTTGTTTTTGTTTTTATTTTTATTTTTTCTTTCTCCTCCTGTCTCCACCTCAACCTAATCAGGTAGCAAATGTTAAGATTTGCTGTGCAACATTTTTTCACCCTTACAAGATCTCTCTCTCTCTCTTTATCTCTTACACACACACACACACACACACACACACACACACAGATGTGTGTGTTGCTTGTTTTATGAAAATGAGATTTTTATATATTCTTCTGTATCTTGCTTTTTTTGCTTAATTAAATGTGGTGGAAATGTCTACACATCCCCGACTTTTTATGACTATACTATTCCAGTGATTGTATATCTTAAAATTTGCTCAACATCCCTCAAGGATGGGCATTTGGATGGCTTCCTCTTTTTCTCCTTTCTTTCCTTTTCTTCTTCTCGCTCTCTCTTTTTCTCTTGTTTCAGTAAACTGTTCGGCAGCAGATAGCACTGCCTGTACAGCTTTAAGTTCTGGTGAGGTTTTATCTCAACGGGATAGATGTCTAAGATGAAGACTGCGCAGTGGAAGGTGGATGATTTTTGTTTTGTTTGTAAACAGATATTGCCAGAATCTACTAAAATTAGAGACAGCTACAAAACCAGCAAATTTCCACCAACAATGTCCACAAGTAACCTTTCCCCCTGTGTCCCACCAACATTAGAGTTTGCATGTCTTTTAGTTCCTTTCCATTTGGTGGATGAGAAGCAATATTCAATTGTCACTTAAATGTCCATTTCCTTGCCCGTTAATGTGGTTCAGATTCTGCTCAGGTTTATTGGCTGTTTTGTTTTTGTTTCCTCTAAACAATCATTTCAGGTTGCATGCCCATTGATTGCTTTTTGTTATCAATTGTTAAATGTTCAACCCCATATTGATATAAGGCCTTTATCTATCTTGCAGGTGGTGGGTGTGCCCCTTAATCCACCCATTACTTGTCTTCTGACTTTGTTTTGGTCAGAATTTTGCCATTAAAATAATATTGCAGTTGTTTGTCTTTTGTTTTATAGCTTCTGGGCTTCTGTCATGTTTAAAGATGTACCCCTGGCCCCTGGGTTATACATGTATATGCTGTCTCCAGAATATTCTTCTATCTGAATTGCTGATCTTAAATTTTGGTTATTATTAAAATATTTTTGTTGTATAGTTTTTTAAGATTTTTAATGTGTTTATCCAAATCGCTTGGTCTTAAACTTTGCTTATTATTAAAATATTTTTCTTGTGTAGTTTTTTTCCTAAACTAGCATTTTTAATGTGTCTGAAATGAAGTAAGTGTCCAATTTTATCTCATTCCCAATTCCTTGAACTTCTCTCAAGCCATTAAAATTTGGTTTATGTCAATCAAAAGGAAATGTCTGTATAGTTTTCTTCTTTATTTCCTTCCAGCTTCTGCTTTCTACATCGCCTTCTTTCCTGTCTTTTCCTCATTCTTGATCTGTCTTTGACACTGTTTCCTTTCTTCTGCTCCTGCATCAAGGCATAAAACCTCACTAAAAACACAGCGAAGCCATAGCAGCAATAATGATAATAAATACATACATGTAAGGGATCGTTTGCTCTCTGCATGCTAGGCAGTGTTCTAGGCGCTTGGCAGGTTTTAAGTCATTTGATTGTCACAGCAGCCCTGTGGCATAGGTAGGGTTAACAGATCAGTCTTTGGAGGCTAGAGGCCAGAGGCAAAGCCACCTGCATGGCTCAGGCTGAGCAGCCCTGGGGGTCTGACCCCCAACCTGGGTCTCAACCACTGGGCTCCAGAAACACGTTACTCCTGCGGGGAACACAAGGCCAGCCCCTCGCCTTTCCCCACGTGGGTGTTTTGGGACCCCTGCCCCACCCTATTTAATGCCTCCCCAGTGAGCACCGAGCTCCCTTAGAGACCCTGGGGCATATCATCAAGGCTGCCTCCCCTGGTGTCTGAAAAGCTGCCCAGAAAACCACAGAGCAGAGTTGTGGCTGGGGCTGTGGGGGGTCATACAAGGATCCCCAAGCTGCTTCCTCAGTCTGCTGCCCTCGGGGCTACGCAGGATCATTCCCCAAACATTGAAAGCCCCGTGCAAAAACCAGGATTTCTCCGCATGTCTCATCTGGGAGGCCCCTCCCCTAAGGAGGTCCCAGGGACAGCTGCCTGGCACTCCTGGCGCCTCCGGGAACTCTGTATGAGGGCTATTCTTTCAAGAGGGGGCCGCTGCACCCCTCCACGGGAGTCCCAGGGCTGGTGGGAACTCGGGTCCCTCAGGCAGATCCAGGCCCGCACCCCCATCTGCAGCTCTCCCCGCGGCCTCTTCCCTCCCCGTCATCCTTGCCCGCAGCCGAATCCCAATGGGCCGTCTTGATCAGTGCTCTCCACACAGGCTTATGTTTCACTTTGAAGTGTTCTACGCTTCTAAAACCTATTTGATACAAACCCCGCCTTGACCTTTTCTTATAATTCAAATCCCTAGACTCAGTACCTGCCTTCATTTAAAAAATACCTTGTTAGAGTGCCTATGAGCAAGCCACCTGCCCAGTGCAGAGTAAAGAAATATTTATTTTGATGAAATGTTTATGCAAATTGATAAGCTGATTTGACATCAAAGTTTTTTTTAATTCCCTTCCATCTGTTTTTTTTTTTTTTTCTATCACAATTCTATCTCTCTCAAGGTGTGAAGTGCAGGAGATGTCACTAAGGGTCTCCGTGCCTTGCCTCATGCAACACTTTTTTAAAAAAAATCTAGTCTCATAAATCAGCAGATATTCATTGAGCATTTACTACATGCTGCGCATTATTCTAGGTGTGATGAGAGCAGAAGTGAATAGAAAGGCAAAATCTCAGCTTTCATCTAAGAGGATAAGCCTGTAAATAAATACATACCTTTATAAATCAATATAGAGAAAATAAAGCTCAGTGGATACACATTGGTAGGTTAGAGAATGCTATTCGTGTGAGGGCTTGTCAGGCAAAGGCTCTCCGAAGAGAAGGTGTTCATGTTAGCAGTGATGGCAGGGGAGGGCGGCCCCTGGGGTGTCTGAGGGAAGAGTGTGTGCTTGTGCTGAGTGTGCCTGAGCAAAATGCAGGAAGCCAGCGCTGGGTGTGTGAGCAGGAAGGTGGCAGGGCAAGGGGTCTCCCTGATAGGAGCTGGTGCTGCGGAACACAGGGCTCACGGCCATGGTGAGGACTAGGGAGGCAATGGAGAGTTTGACCAGAGCTTCCAATGATCGTGTGTGTGTGTGTGCGTGTGTGCGTGTGTGTGTGTATGCATTGATTGCAGGATAAAGCTAGCTGCTTTACAGAGCCCAGGCTGTGTGTGTGAGAGTACAAGTGGGGAGAAATGTAAAAGCCTATGGGAGATGATGGGGTTCCTGTTCTTCGTCAGAGGCTCCTCTGCCCACACAAGCATCCACCATGGATCTTTAGGAGTCATCTTGCCATCTTCCCTGTTTCTCCCCACTTGCCCCATCTCTTCCTTCTTCAGAAGGGACTGATCATTACTGGACCGCTGTGTGTCATGCTTGGGTTCAGGCCAAGCTCTGCTCCTCACTGGCTGGGTGATAGAGCGCAAAGTTCTGGACCACTCAACACTTCTGCATCTGAAGGGCAGGGAGGAGAGTAGTAGTGCTTACCTCCCAGGAAAGAATTGGTTTTGTGAGCACAGGCAGCACGTGGCATAAAATTGAACATACAGTTGCTGAATGAGTGTGTCAGTGATGAGCTAAAGGCCTAGTATATTGAGAATGATGCCACTGTCATCACTATTAAAGTGTTTCCAACTCCTGATCATCTCACCTTTCAAATGTCTTTCACTATCACGTGCTGCAAGTGCCTTCATCCCCGTCCCACTGCTTTGGTCAGGTCTTCCTCATTTCCTAGAAAGTTCTCCCTGCATCCTTCTCACATCCCTCAGGCCATTATCCAGTGTGTCCCCAGAAGGGAATGTTTCCAAGGTGTGCCCCTCATCCTCATTGTGTCACTTTCCTGCTGACCATACACCAGTGGTTTCCTCTCGCCCTCAGGATGGAGCTGAAGTCCTCCTTGCAAGGCCCCTTCCATGACCCTGCTGTGTCCTGCCAGTCTGTGTCTGTCTACATTCAGCTCTCTCTGCTGGGCGGCAACTGCTCCTTCCCATACAAGGCTGAAGCCAATAGAGCGTTCAGGACTCAGCTCCAGTATCTGCAGGGAAGCCTTCCTGTTCACTGTCTGCCACAGCTGCTTCCACTACACACACATACACACACACACACACACACACCACACATAAACACACACCACATATGCAAACACACAAAAAACACAGACTAAAATACACACATCACAGAAACACACAGACATGACACACTCTCACACAGAAATACACATATATTCACAAACACAGATACCACACACACACAAACACACACCACACACAGAAAGACACACAGGTACAGCACAAAAACACACAGCCACACACACACAACACACACAAACACATAACATATGCAAACACACAAAATACACAGACTAAAATACAAACACACACCACAGAAACACGCACATAGACACAACACACTCTCACACAGAAATATACACACATTCACAAACACAGATATCACACACAAACACACACCACACACAGAAAGACACACATGTACAGCACAAAAACACACAGGCGTACACACACACACACCAGCTAGTTGAATTAGATGTGTCAACTCCTGATTTTATAATTTATCTCATCAAATTTTTGTCACTATTTGATTTTTCCACTTGATTGACATTAGTAGATACTGTGGTTTGATCTTCTTTTTTTAATACACAGTAAAGTATGTAAAGTACACAAGGCTTAAGCATACAGCGTGCTAAATTTTCCATGTGTATGTTCCCATGTGGCGTTCACCCACACTCAGATGGAGAACACTTCAAGCAGCCCAAAGGCTTCCCGGCACCCATCCCAGTTCATCCTCATCCACCTTTAACCCCCCCAGGGACTATTGTAACAACCTGTAGATAACAGACATATGCCAAATATCTATGGAAGGACTCGATCAGTTCATTGGAGGAAGAAATGGGTGGATGGTGCTGACGTTCTTGGTCATCTCTGCCCTTTGCAGTTATGAGACCAGAGGTGTGGTAGTGCCTGGTTTCAATGAAGCAAAACACCCTGCAGCCAGAGTGAGGCTTTCCCAAGTAACATGTTTCCTCAAAATTTTTCTATATGTCCAGTTGTAAGCTGTTATGACATCATGTAGTGGTTCTCTGTGTAGCCTTCTCAGAGCCAACTCCCATATCTCATTGAATCCTCTCAACAATCTTCTAAGATAGAAAGAGTGGGTATTATTACTCCATTTTCCAGAAGAAGAAATTGAGACTCCAGGATGAAGTCTGAGCTCCTTCTCTCATAGGAGAGCACCATCATGGCCCCTGCACATGTCTCAAATCTATGGAAACCCTTCCATGCCTCTTGCCTTTCAACTTCAGGCATCTTGGTCCTATTGGTGTTTAATTGTGTTCTCTTCTCTCCAAAAGACAGGGTGCAATCCTGACTCACAATCCTCAGAGTAGGACCCTAGTTGAAAGTAGGGACATTCAAGTTTTTAGATGTAATAAGTTGAGAATAAGATCCTACTGGAGTAGGGTGAGTCTCTAATCTAATATGATCACTGTTCTTGTAAGAAGAGGAGAAGAGACGCTGAGACACTTACAGAGAGAAGGCTGTGTGGAGGCAGAGGCTGAGATCAGAAAGATGCAGCTGCAAGCCAAGGAGTGCCAAGGATGGACCAGAACGGGGAAGCTCTCCCCTGCAGCTTCAGAAGGAGGAGGGCCCTACCAACACTTTGGCTTTCGTCTTTTAGCATTCCTAATTGTAAGACAATAGATTCCTGTTGTTTTAAGTCACCGAGTTTGTGGACCTTTGTTTCAGCGGCCTTAGGAAGCTAATACTCTTCATTGCCTTGATCAGAATGAACCCACAGGTCCAGCAGGAGTGAGCCTTCCCACGGTGGAGACCTTCCTACCTAAAACGCTCTCCTCGCTCATCCCTGACAACATTCAGCCCCCAACCCTTCCTTTAGCACAAGGCTTAAAGGCCATTGCTTCATATATGCTCTTCCTGGTTCTCCAACAGAAAACAGAAGAATAGCAGGTGCTATGCTTGGATGATGTAACTCCTCAAATATGCATTGTTTCTAATTTAGCATCAGTCAAGTGGGCACGAAGGTGTCCTCTTTGACTTCACCTTTCTTCCACTAGGATGGCTGACCCAAAGCTATGGAAGACAGAACCAGGGAAGGGACAAGTCTGGATGGAATTGTTTCAGGTCAAAGGTCGATCTTCCAGAGGCTACACTGGTTAGGAATACAAAAGGAGGAACTGCTGCAAATCTAAAGTATTTTATAAAGTTGGCTTTTCCAGATGTCTATATTCTCTAGACAGAAAGGCCTGTCCTTGACTCAGTTTTGCATGTTGACATTTAACTCAACTTGAAAGCTCAACTTTCTTGCCATTTCCTCTGAGATTTCTGTTAGTGAAGTACAGTACTCACTTTCCCTCCTAAATTTCCACGGCACCTTATGCGTACACACGTGTGCATAACTGAGGGCAGGCTCCACCTTCTACCTGCATTACAGTTCTCCATTCCAGCCTACAAATACTTACCCAGCGTGTACCTGGGTCAGGCCTTGAGAATACCTCGCTGAACAGGGAAGAGGGTCTAGTCTCATGGAACTCACAGTTTAGTGAGAAATAGGTATCTTTCTAACTGAAGTCTGTTACGTAAATACGCTTGAAAAGACTCTGGTGCATGTGTTAGGCCCATTCAAGATCCTTAACCCATTCAGCCTGTGGCAGACGCATTAACAGACAACTGCAGAGAGTTGCACTCGCACGTGGTCCCACTTGGTCCCAGGCGAAGAGGGGCCTGCACTTGAAGTCCAGTTCTCTGTAGTTGCCCTCTTGAAATGTGTACTAATATTACCTCTGCTTCACCGTTTCTAAATCCGATGGGACAATGGAACATGAAGAGGGTTTGGAGCTTTGGCTCCTGTACCATCCTGCCACCTGCCACCTCTCCTTTAGGGGAGCTTCTCGACTGCCCACTTCCCAACCCCATGCACCCTGCAGGTCTTGAGCAGCCTCTGTCCCTGCAATGGTTGCTGCTCCCCAACAGGGTGGCAACTGCATCCATTTGGAACAGCAAGCCTGTGTTCTGGCACCACCTGCCATCTCTAGTGGGTGTCTGGGTATATGTGCAGGACACGCACTGTGTGGGGAATCAGAGCGAGGCCTGGCAGTGACCATCCCTCAGCACGCTGGCCGTGCCAGGGCACATTCCTCAAGTGACCAGAGCCTCCTGCCCACCTCCAATCCAGGTACCCAGAGCTTCCCAGCATGGAGGTTGCAATCCCTGCGGATCTCCTGTCCACTGTACATTGGGACAATGGCCTATGGGAGAGAGACAGGCCACCGGCTGATCCCAGCATGTGGGTGCAGCCAAGGGCAGGGAAGCCACTGGAAAGTGCAGGCCTCTTGAACTGCACTGTCATCTGGAAGGGCCGTGGCGTCTGTGCAGGGCTGCGTTCCCACGCCCGTGAAGTAGAAGACACCATGACTGGTGGAGAGCGACTGACAGAAAGGAGGAAGTATTCTGTTTTAGTACTTGTCCTGGTGCTGCTTTTCCATTTTGAGAAAGGAGCTCTCCATTTTCATTTTGCAGTGGACCCCAGAAATCATGATTCCAGTCGTGCTCCCAAACTCAGTAACAGTTCACCACAGCCACCCTTGACTACAGCACCCTGTGCTGCCAGCGGGTGGAAAGATCTTCCCAGCCCTGTGAGTTAGGAACTGTGACGATTTCCAGTCCGCATATGAGGAAAACGAGGCTTAGGTCACACGCGCAAGGCTCACGTCGGGGTAGTGGAGGAGCTGCAATTTGGTCCCAGGTATGCCTGACCCCAGTGCCTGGGCACCCTCGCAGGTGGCTAGTGTGCAAGTAAGAATTAATGAATAGGTCAACCAGCTGGATGCAGGGACAGAATCAGGCCCATCCTTGGCCTTCCCGGGCTGCATTTGGGAAGGCCCAGGGACTGAGCACCCGGCATTTGCAAAGCCGAGGACACTGGTTCCGGTGCGTGGAACTGGGGGCTGGGCCTGCGCAGCCTGAGTGGGTGGCAGCACGTGATCACCTGCAGCTGCAGAGCTGTGGTGAGCCAGGCAGCATCACCGGCTCAGCTGACCCTTCCTGGTACGCAGGGCCTGGCCATCTTGTGCCCAACCCCGGTAAAGCACCATTTTGTTTCTGCCTCACCATTTGCTTCTCCTGTGTTGTTTCCTGAGCTGTCTGAGGTGTGCATCATTCTTCTGTGCATCATTCTTCTGTATGTGGAGGGGCACATGGAGCCTAGTTAGAAGATACCCAGTAGGAAAAAGCCCACTCAGTTTCCCTTGAAAACGTCTCCCTCTACCCCCACCGAATGCTTTTTCTTAGTCTTTATTGTCCCGCCTCTGAGCATTCCATCCTGGATCCTACACTTGGGTGCATTCCAGCCTTGCCGGTCATTATATTGCAAAGTGATGGATAGATGTACGCCCTCGTGAGAGCTTTAATTTGAATACTATTATGACTTCAAGAATCATACAGAACATTCAGGAAATGTTAACATACTGGCTTTTCACAGAAGTGTGAAAGGGGTTATATGTTTGGGATTACTCAAATTATCAGCAATTTCAATCAGCTTTTTTATGCGCCAGAGAGCAAAATTAGAAGTGCTTGTGTTTGCATTCTACAATGTATTCAAGATAATTAAAAATTAGCCCGTGAAATCATAGAGATCTTTACAGCAACAGCAAGGATTTGGAAGGAGCATTTCCCTCTAGGCAAATGAACTGGACTTTCCTGAGAGTAAATACGGAATCGGAATCCAGCTGCACATTTTATTAAAACTACCAGCATTTCACGGTCACCTCTCCGCGGCTGGCCACTTCCGCAATAGTCACCCTGACCATCTCTTATTAGCAGCCGGCAAGAAAATAACTAAAAATAAGCAGCTGTTGAAACGATTATTTAAGCCTCTAAGATATTCCTCCTGATGACTGTGCGTGACTGTGCGGTGGCTGCGCTCTCCCCAGTCCTGCCTCAGTTCGGCTGCACGTCTCTGCTGCTGCTTTAAGACTGCAGAGCGCCCCAGCGGCCAGAGGCAGGGGAGGGGTCCCTGCTCGCCTCCGCGCTCTGCTTCACTCGCCCGGCTCGCAGGCAGGGAAGGTTGGCAGAGGGATCCATGTGACTGAGGCCGGAGCACGGCAAAGATGAGCCTGCCCGCCCGCCTGCTGCCTGGATGCGGAGGGTGAGGGCTGGCGCACGGGAGGCCGCTGGCTGCGCATTCTGGGCGCCGGGTGCCCGGGATGAGCTCACGCCCGCGTCTGCGGCTCTCTCCACCTGCCGACCTGCCGGGGGGCCCCTGAGCTGACGGCGCACCTGGGCTCCGGCCGCAGCGTGGGGCGCGGCGCCCGGGAGCAGGTGTGCAGGAGCGCAGCGCGCGGTGAGCGCAGCCCTCGCCCCGGAGCCCGGCCGCGCCGCGTGCCCGGGCGGCTAGGCAGCGGCAGCTGCGGCGTCGGCGCCGGCGGCGCGTCCTCGGCGGGCGGCGGGCGGCGGGCGGGCGGCGGCCCCCGGGCAGGTGCCGAGCGGCGAGCGGAGCCGGGCCGGGCGGAGCGCGGGGGGCGAGGCCGGCGCGTCGCTCGCGGGAGGCCGGGGAGCGGCAGGGGCATGTGGATACTGGCTCTCTCCTTGTTCCAGAGCTTCGCGAATGGTGAGCCTTTCGGTTTGTGATGAATTTCATTCCTTATCATTGACCCGGGGGTGTGGGGGTGGCATTGGTTGCATGGGTAAAGTCTTCGTTCTTTCCCCCCTTCATCTGTGTTTAAATTTTCGTGCTTTATTTTTCAAATATTATATTTATTTCTTTGGAGGAGAGGTGGCCCTGGAGAGGCCGGGGAGAAATTGCTCTGTAATCATTGGAAGGCGCTTACCTAGCCAAGTGACAGCTCGGAGCCTAACTCCAGTACTAGAGAGCTGCCTCATTCAGAATAAACCAGGTTTGGTGGCAGGAGGAGAGACAGGAAGATCGCCACTTTGAGTGTTACAGCCTGAAAAGGGATATGACATTCCGAGTGCACGCAGGTGGAGGGGTCAATGAAGAACGTTTGCCTTCAGATTCAATGCTTTTTGAGATTTTCAAACACGTAATTTCATGCTTGTACAATGTATCTTCAGCGCCAAGAAGGGCTTTAAGAAAGACCTGTCCTTCTATGCACCCCGGTGCTGCTTCATGCTCCTCACAGTCGTTTATGTAAAAATATGCACTGATAAGCATTACATCATCTGAAATGTTGACAAATTAAAAAAAAAAACACCTGTATAGTTGTAAAAATGAAATCAGTGAATATTGTAAATAGCATTCCTTTCCTCATGCCCAGCCAATATTATATTTTAAAATGCTTTCTTCCTGGGTATTTAGATAGCTATTGCTCTTGACTGAGTCAGACCCAATTAGTAAGTGTGACTGTACCTTCGGCTGCCTGTCACCGCGTAAATATGAACTTACATGTATGAATGGCTTCCTCTCTTGTGGGAACCAGAGGAAATTGTCATCATTTGACATTGCCTGTGAGTAGTTACAGTTTAAATTCCCATTTCAAATTTTGGAATACACATGTGTATAAAATGTATATCCTGCTGACAGTTGAAATTAAACCATTAAGCAGAATCCCCTACCCAGAAGAGAGGAGACAGAGGACAGAGAGAGAGAGAGAGAGGAGAAGAGAAGAGAGGAAATCTGGCCCTTGTGAGAAAATATGAGAAGCAAAGGGGAAGCTCTAAGATTTTCCTGGAACATACACAGGGAAGCTCTGTGTGTTGGCTCTGTGCATTTTCTTTGCCTACGTAGACAGTGCCTAAAGAATCAACATACCTACAGGCCAGAAGAAATGCATGAACACTGTCAAATTTTTACAAAATGATGACTAAGAAAAGGTAGAGTTGAAAGAAAGTACTACCAAAATTAACATGAAAATAATACTTTGCTATCCAATATAACCTAAAGCAAAGTGTTTGAAACTCTCATTTTCAGATTTCCTAGCAGGAAAGAATTGCAACAAGTTCTGACAAGACACCCATCTTTCCCAGAGGGCACTATACCTGTCCTGTGTCCTCCTGGGAATTTCCCTTCGGGGACAGATCTGCTTAGGGAACATGCGGAGATGTGTCAGGGAAGTCAGCCCTTTCTGCTTTTCTGCTAATGCGACCTCCTAAGAAATGTACAAATGCCTACGGATGTGTTCCAAAGACACAAAGCCTTGGCAGCCTGTTTCATCTGTCAAGGAGTACATTTCTGAACTCCTTGGAAAGGCCTATGTTATAAAATGAAACAAAATTTCCACCTCATTGGGAAGTATATGTTTCAGGATGACGAAAGAGACTGTGCTGGTCATCAGTCAGCCCGTATTTGTTTACAGTTTAAGTTGACAAAAATGGTATGGAAGAATTGATGATACTGGTACAGTGTATTAGCCTCTGACACAGAGATGCTATATATGTGTGTGATTTTTTTTTTCTGAATAAGCATTTCATAACTAAAATTAAAAATCATAGAAATAATTGTATACAGTAATACAATGATATAAAACATCAAATATTCTACGATATGAAAAATATATGCAAAGATTAGGTACACATATAGTGAGTTCTATATTATTTTCAAGACTTAAAATCAACTGATAATCATCATGTTGTTACTGTAATATATATGGGTAGATTTCACAATATTAGACATAAACAGCAAACTCAAATGAATGCTTTACATTCTGATCCAATCTAGCAGAAGGCTGTGGAACTATTTTGTATAAAAGTACCCCTCTCTTTATATGATCAAGCATGAAAAAATAAAAAGCCTGAGTGTAAAGCTTTAGGATCTTTGAAGGGGGGAGGGGAAATCAGCTTTAAACAGTTTTTTAAGGCATGGTGTTCATTGCATACTGGGGAAAGGATCACAAAATATATAGACATGTTGAAATAAAATAAGAGTCCAGTTTGGAACTGTGCCTGTTTGTAAGGCCATAAATATAAGAGTAAATGGTTTCTACCTATTTGAATTACACTTTAAATAATGGATTGGTATTTTTGTCAACAACTGGCATATTTTGTTATACCTTAATTTTGAGAAATTTCTGAATGTGTGTGATAAAAGACTGATGAATTCTAATACCTAAACTGATTATTGCTAGGACTCAGGCATCAAAATGCCTGACATGATAACATTTTTTTTTCATTTGTAAAATATCATGCAGTTTAATATTTGGGGGTGTTAAAAATAAGCCCACAATACATCTGCATTCTAATAGTAGACAACAGCATTTTTCTTGTTGATATATGGAAAATACATTTATTTCTTAGTAAAAGTATGGTTGCTAGACGAGCTGCAGACAGTATTTTTGACAAAAAAAAAAAAAAAAAAAAATAGAAGTCAGTGACCAAGCCCTTCATGGGTTAAACCCTTAAATGAATGACCTCACCTGATAAGGTGCAGTAATGGTGTTTTAAAGCAGTCAGTTTGTTCTGCAATGTTCTGGAAATACACGCGAGCTTCTGTCACAGTGCAAGGAGCCAAGGTACACGTATGTGCAGACACTCACCCACACACGTCCCTCAGTGTCTTCTCAGCACAGGCTTCCTACTGCATTGTGTTTCATCACCATTTCTCCAGGTTTTTACCCCAGCGAGCACATTCTAGTTTAGAATTCTTGCTAAAAGCAAAGCTGGGCCTTCAGACAAGCAGAATGATGAAGAGCAGATTTATCATATATAACATATTTGTGCTAGTATCCTGGAATCTCTGTTTTTACACACACACACACACATACACAAACACAAACACACACGCATGCATTCCTGACATCATTTTTTCCCGAGCCGTGAGATTTTGAGCCTTACTGCATCCACTTTCATGGGGCCTTACTGTCCTGGAGATTAGAGAGGGTGGTGACGGGAGTAAGAAGGTGCTCATTAAAGAGAAGGTGAGTATGCAGCACCTTTGAGCTTCAGCCGTTCACTTGATAGGAAATTACAGAGCACACACTTGCTATTTTATCTCATTAGAAGCAGACCTTTGTAAATACAAATGCACCTTAAGGACTTTGAAGGTGATTTTTATTTAGTTCACATAAATGTATGCAAGAAAAAAAATGTTATCAGGTGAACAATTTCAAGGCTTCCTCCCCTTCCCTTTCTCCCCCATCTTTATTAAACAGCTTTAAAAAATCTACTCAAAATCTCAGAGTTCACCTAAAATTCCTAGGTCTTTTAACTTCAGCTGACGGCCCTCCAAGATGCCCTCTATAGCAAAACAAAATGCCACGCAGACCTTTAATAAATGCCAGTGGATCCTTCTCCACTTTTTGACTCTCTCCTTTGTCACTTTGGTATGACCATGGTTTGCTGCCTCAGGGGATCAGTGAGTCACAGGGGCAGAACCCGTGCAATACAGCATTCTGGCAGGGGAACTAATTTTGACTAAAAAAAGTTGCCAATTTTAATCCCCAATTCCTGGACCCCCAGGTAGCTGGCAAGGTATTTTATCTTAGATGTGTCTGGGGTAAGGTGCAAGAAGTATTTCGACAAAAGAGTCAATTTAAGGTGTATTAAAACTTGATTGACAGAGAGAGAGAGACAGAGGAGGTCATTTTATAAAGAAAGACCTGTGAACACTGTAGATTGGAAATTTATGTTTGCAAAATTAAAAGACGGGTGCCTCAAGTGGGTGCATTTACACAATCTGTGGCATCCAGGTTTCGTGAAATTAGCTGAATTCTACGGGTAAGATTATGAATGTGGCTCATAAATAATTAATAGGTAGTGAAAAAGAATGCATTTTGCATCAGGCAGTGCCTTCAGTAGTATTTCAGAAATGGGCACTTCGATTTCCTTGGCTTCCACGCGTGGCCCACCTCCACCTCGCCAGAGCAGGGCAGGCACCCCGGGGTGCACCCACACGAACAGGCGTGTCTGGGGATTTTCTTGGCTGCTGCGCTGAAGCGCACGCTGGGCCTCGGTGCCCGCACCCGCAGCCTGGGAGACAGGGAGGTGGTGCTACCTGCCTGCGGGTTGTGTCCCCGCCATAGGACACTAGTGGGCGGCAAACCTCACCAGACTCTTGCAGCCAGCCTTCAGCAGAGCCGGCAAACCCGGCCGCCGCGGAGGGAGGACGGCTCCGTGCAGACGGCCAGGGGCTTTCTTCCGGAGACGCCTCCCCACGATCTCTCAAGTTCACTGCGCCCAAACTCCCGTGCCGTGGAGTTCGTCTTTCGAGAACCCTGCAAAGGCGACCGCAGGTCAGGCGGGGTCCGGCAGCCTTTGTTTTCAACTGTACAGCGAAGGACCGTATTCACAGCAATCTCTAGAAACCCAGAGGGTGCCCAGAAAGGAAACAGAGGTGTTGCAGGGGGCAGCGGGCCCGCAGAAGGGCGTATTGGCACCCCCCTTTCCAAACCCGCAAGGGAGCCCCGGCGTGGCGCGCGCCTCGGTGGTGGCAGCTCCGGGAGCAGCTCCGCGCCTGATTGGCTGACCTTCCAATGTCATTCCAGGAGCCGCCGCTTCCCCTGCTGATGGTGACAGGGGTGATGCTGACGTGCCCGCTCCTCCGCAGTCCATCAATCTCCGCAGGCAAGGCTCTGGGACTGGGAGCCCCCTTCCCTCTCCCCCAGGCCCCTTGGAAAACACCTGTTCCCCAGGACTGGGGAGTTAACTCTTCCTGTTCCAAAGACTTGGGCACAAAAATGCTCATCTTATCTCTCCCTGCCCTTCCCCCCAACTATATTTATGTCTTCTTTAATGTTGTGAAAATGCAAGAAAATTCAAAGTTGCATTTCCCTTGCGGAATCTCTGGGTTACGATAAAGCAGTGGGAATGGAAGATTCCAGCGGCCCCACGGAGTATCCACTGTGCCGTTCTGAATTCAGAGGGTGGAGCA
Source organism: Cacajao melanocephalus (assembly GCA_963573385.1). NCBI lineage: Eukaryota > Metazoa > Chordata > Mammalia > Primates > Pitheciidae > Cacajao > Cacajao melanocephalus. Next base: position 29,874 of record CAUYLG010004804.1, read on the forward strand.
CACGGATGTTTTCTGCAGGTGACGCAAGGTCTGTCAAGGTGGCAGGAGGGAAGCATGGACAGGATTTTGGTTCAGAGGTCAGACAGCTTCTGACTAGGACGTTCAGAAGGGCTGGGTTTCAGAGACCTACTCCTGAAAAATCAGATCCCTCCATATTATCCTTTTTTTCTTAAAATCTTGGCTGTTGCCTTGATGGTGTCCATAGTAATCGTCAACCCTGCATTTATGTGGTGCTGATTTGACTGGTGACTGCCTCCCTCACTAGATAGATAGGAGCCTCCACAGTCTGAGATGCGTGTGAAGCCTGAGCGTGTCCTACGCAGAGCAGAGCACATGGTATGGAGTAGTGGAAAGAGATGATGTTCCCTGTGGAGTGAAAGAATGAAGTGACAGGCAAAGCCTTTCTCCCCTCCTTCATTCACCCTCCTCCCTCCCATCCACCTCTCTCTTCTGCCTCTATCTGATTGGCTTCCCCTCTTAGGTTTCTTTGCTGGGCTTGCTTTTCTGTTCCCCATCCTGAATTCTGATGGCTAAACCATTGGGCCCTTTTGCTCTATCCACCTTTTTCTGATGTAGTGACTCAATCACTGAAGAAATGTTTATTTTCCAGAAATGCTTGTAGCTTGGGGCATTTTATTCTCTTTTCAGAAAGAGATTCATGTTTCAAGTATCTGATGGGACTTAATTACTGTTGCACAACAGCTATATCATTGCTTTAGGTGCTCTTCCTGCTGTGCAGTGGGTCAAGTGTCACAGACAATGATTCCATTCATGTGCTGGACCCCTTGGTCTCAAGTGTATGCCGCTAAGTGGCATGATCTAAAATTCCTATATGATGTTTATTGCCCTGTCGCGTTCTGAAAGCGAGCCAGCAACATCAAACTGACATTTAGATTTCCTCATCAGCTCCTGGGAATTCATTTCCTCATCAAAGAGCCACCCAGGACATGAAAACAAAGCTTAGCTTCTCAGGCCTTAATCATCTTTAAAAAGTCACACACTACTATTTTCTTAAATATCCCATGGATTTATGGATTTCTTGTCATTATCTTCATTTCTTATTTTGCAGATTTAAATATGACAGTTGGTATCTTCATCAAAGTAACACGAAAGACTATATTTTAATCATTGTTAAAGTGTTGATTTTTGTCCAAATATAAAAATCAAATTGGTACAGGACGGGATGGGGAAAAAAGTCAAATTAAGTGTCTTATAGCTTAAGATATTTATCAGCTTTTGATTTTTGGAGATCTCTATTTGTTCTATGGGATCAACACTGATTTTTTAGAAATCATCCAAGTGGATTAAGTTTTGGTCTTTAAGCCTCCTGGATTATGTAAATATATATTATGGTTTAACAGAGAGGGATGAATGGGATTGAGAAGATATATGTCAAGATAAGAAGAAGGAAAGAGGCTGCTACACAGAGAGATAGAATGACAGGGATTCATGAATTTTGCCTGTATCCCTAGTTGTTATTTTTTTACTGAGAAGACAGTGAGTAAGATTTAAGAGTGAGCAAGCAGTCCTATTTATAGAAAGCTGTTTTTAAATGCAGCCTCAAAGACAGTGAAAGAAAGAATTGAAAATGCAAGAGATTGCCTCCATGCTAAATGCTAGCTTCCTCTAACATCCCAGCTCTGCACAGCATTTTGTAGGAGAAAAAAAGCATACCAACCCTTGCAGAAATATTGTGAAATCTCTTTGGACTCTCTGCAGAATATTCTAGAAGTGCTCTTAGTCTTTAAGTCTATGTTAGGCTTGGAAGATGGGGGTGGGGAAGCAATATATATATATATATATAAAATCTGGAAACAGCTTGAGTAGGTCTGAACAAAACACTGGAGGTGAAGGGAGGACATTGAACTTGAAGCATTGCTACAAATATTTTTTCTACAATAAGCCTTGCCTTTCTTAAAGATGTTTGACAGCAGAATAGTAGGAGGCTAAAATCTGCATGCATGTTTAGAGTAAAGCAATTACTGAGGGAAGAGTTCAAATTTAGGATCTTATGATTATCACAAGTCCCTCCATGCTAACCTGTTCTCAAACTCTGGGGTTTTAAATTGCAATATGTGCACTTCTTATTTGTCAGTCTGTATGGGGCAGACAATACCACCCCAGGCTTTGTGATTGACACAAATGTTATTGGACAAGGGAAAAAGAATGCCACATGCTCTTAGAAATAAAATAATCTTTTAAAGATTCATATATAAGTGAGATCATGGATTTTGTGTGTGTGTGTCTGGCACATATCACTTAGTTAATATCTCCAAGGCTCCTTAAGTATATAAAATTTAACATTTAAAAAAAAAAAAAAGAAAGAATTTTCCTTTCTAGGACTGTATTTGTTCCTTACAGCATTCTGGTTTTACTGGTTCCAAGTAGGCTTTATGTTTTATTAATAGTAGAATCACTGAATTTGTATTCGAATACTGCTGATTTACAGGTTGGAAATCTGAACAAAATTCAGGTCCTCACTTGCCCTAGAATGTGATTTTGTGGGAAATGTTTGCCTTTTGTCTTACAAAAAACCATCTATAAAATGGGTCATTTTATAGCTAGTCTCTCCAGCCTATGAAATTGGGATTTTGATAAGGTGATGGAAAGAGATTTAAATCATTTAATTACTAATTTTGATTCATACAAGGCTTGACTCTTTTAATATTAAAATGAAGAAACAGGAAACAGTTTTAAGTCTGGTTTTACATACAATTTACCCTTTTTTTCCACTGAAAATAGTACAGTAAAAGCTAGTTTATGGTTCTTTCTAAATACCCCTAACTTTCTCCTTATTGGATCCTTCTGCAAAACAATAGTATGGTGACAACACTCCCAGTGATGTCCTTGATGACGGCTTCAGTATTTTCATGGAGTCACCACAATTATCAGGTTGAAGATGATGTTAGGACCAGTGTGAGTGGGTCAGAGGGGCTGAGGGGAGCTTTTGGGAGGTAACCCACGCCGTCACTGAAGAGCCATCCTTGCCACTTCAGGTGAGTGATTTCAGCAGACTCTCTTACATTGATTACTCTTCTTAATATCGAGTAAAGCATTGATTCTTCTCATGAGCATGAACTGCTGGACGATGGGAACATTTCCATGATTATATCATAAGAGAAAGATATGTAGGAAGATAATTAAAACTGCTATAACTAATTCTATGTGTATTTTAAATTTATTTCTTTTTTAAAAAATACAAAAAAAAATGAGCTATATTTCCTATATAATAAGGAAACTTTTTACTTTGAGGGAACATACTTTCTCACAAAAGAAACCCAAGATTCAATTCTTTTCATAGTAGCACCGCTATAGTGTGATTTGATCTTGGCTTCCATTGAGATAAAGAAAACCCAAGTCCCAGTCTGCTTAATTGCTCTGTTCATTTTTTAATCTTGGCTGTAGAGCATTTTTAATAACTGGTATGTAGCTTGCAGGGTAGAAATAACAATGCTTTGGAATATTACTTGTGAGACTTTAGGAATGAGCTGAATACGCCCAACAATGATAACAATGGCCTCTACCAGCGCCATAGGGAAGGCAAAGCCGCCGTAGGATCGCAGGGAAGGCGCCACAGGGAAGGTCCCGCAGGGAAGCCGTCATAGGGAAGGCCCCGCAGGGAAGGCGCGCCACAGGGAAGGCGCGTGGCTGCTTCACCATTCCTGCCGGATCTAGTTCTTGTCGGTTCCTGCAAAGGCTAGTCATTTGTCTATTTTGTTGGCTAGTGAAAAGGAAATGCACGAGAAATGTGGAATGGTGTCTAAGGGACAGAATCCTCCTTTTACAAGTTGTTTAAGTTGGCAGCCTAAGTTCGCATCCTCTGTCTGGGGCCTTGACATGACAGCAGAACGTGGGTAGGATGGTTAATTACCAGATGTGTGTGTGTGTGTGCCTATTACGACTCACCCAAATCAATAGCTATTAAATCCCTGGTGGCTGCTGTTTTAGAATAGGCTTGAATTGAATATTTGTATAGAAATCTGGGTAGAAAAATTTTGACCTCAGTGTGATCTAGGTGTTTGTTTTGGGTAAGGAATTCTCATCAGCGGTTGGTTTATTTGTGTCTTGGGGGATCTCACATCATCAGCCTTTACTATTCAGAGGCATGAGAGGCCCCACATTCTCCCCCACACCTCTACCACCCCATTGCTGAGCATGTGGGTGTCAGAATATGCTGTAGGCTTCTGTAGGATGAGATGCTTGGAGGCAGTGGAGGCAAATGTTTATGGGAAGACTGAATATGGAGGAAGAGGCTGCACCAGTGCCATAGCCACATACCCTCTCTACCCCTACATCTGGATAAGAAGAAGCCCACAGACTGTTGACACTTCAAGCTGGATGTTAGTAGTATCCCTCTATCTGGGCATCTCCAGGTAAGGATCAAGGACACTGGTTCTCAATACTCTGGCGTTCTGGGTCAGGGAGAACAGAGAAAGAAGATATGGAAGTTTCCTGAAGTGCATTTCCTCGCATCAGCCTCCTGTTGGAAATTCTGTTGCCAGCATTCTGAGGAATGAGCTGTAGTTTGAAAACCTCCCCAGGTGTTTCTAATCCCATGTGCCTTTGTCATCTTTTTTCCCACCACCACTGGGGTCTCCCGAGTTACAGTTTGCATGTTTGTTATGTAGTCTTAGGTCTGATCACCAGAGAGTCTGATTCTGTAGCCTTGCTGGATGCACGGCCTGTGAGTTCGCATTAGGAACATATGCCTTTGCCTGTTCTGATCCACATGAACCATAATCCACCTTTGCAAAACACGCACTTGCAAAGAGGCTGCCCAAACACTAGTGAAGAAGTTGACCTAGTAAACTTCCAAGTTCATCTCCATGCACTGTTGGAGAACTCTGTATTGGGCAGTAATTTATTGGGAACGTCTATATGCAGATTAGGGCTTCACTGACCACCATAAGGATTTGGGCAGGTTTAAGGAGAATTGGTGCTGGGGGTTAGTAGCAAGAAAGACTCTGAGAAGAGGGGTATGTGATCCTGCCAGGGGCACTCCCAATGTAGATGCTAGCAGCTTACGAATCATCCATGTGTATTAGTATCTATCTCTCTGTGCCATTTTCTCTTCTTGTTTTAGCACATTTGATATTCAGGTTTATAAATGCTTGCACTTTATTTATGGTCTTGATTCTATTGTATTTCTCATATTGGGTCTTTCTTCCATAGCAGCTGGAGTCCTAGCAGAGAAGCCCTTTGAAACCTATATGTAACCATGAGGCTCCAAGTGAGAGATCCATAGTGGGAAGCCATTTGGGTGACTCTATTGAGCAAGCTTAAGGGATGAGCTAGGACATGGTGAGACAGGGCCAGAGAGCAAGAGCGGATCTGTTTTCAGGTAGAGGTTTTGCTTTGATGCCGCCCTGGGTTGCTGTACATGCCTTTGTCCAGGGCACAAGTTCATTCCAGAGCCAGATCTAAAGGACTTCGGGTTATTTGCTCTGTTGGATTTTCTTGGCTTTCTTTTAGGTAAATAATTACAGGCTGACTGTATTTATCATATAAAGCATATGTCATTATGTTAAGTTGTCAGAAAAAGAGAGAAACTGGCATATAAGGGCATATGTGCATTTTAGACCTTGTTACATATATGACAAAATTGAGGGCAGTTATTGGTGGCAGATTAATTTTTTCAAAACATTGTGTCCTTGATTTTTGCTCTAAAATAGACTCAAACGTGTGCTGGAGAGAGGCCTAAATTCAGAACCTTAAAAATATCTTTTTCTGTCCTGAGATCTTATTTTAGATAATATTAAAAATAACTTTCCCTCCTAGGCATCTTAAACAAGTTCCATGTTATAATCCTTTGGCGATTTTATTGTGATTCACTATAGAAATTACCTTTTCGAGTGGCTGTTTTGAAATTTAGCTTTAGAAGAAAATGGTATAAAAGCCACTGTAGGCTGAATAAATGTGAATTCTGCTTACTCATCACTACAGGAATTAGGGTACACTGTTTCTTTGCAATAATAGTTTCCTATATTCATGTTCCTTTAAAAGGGGGTGGGGGCATTATATTAAGAAGTCACAGGCTCTGACAGGGGAATTGTAGAAGAAGATTTCAGTTTAAAATAGCTCACAATTCCTCTCTGATTTGGAGTTTTCACAACCTACATGGTATAGCACAGACTGTTCTCTTTTAAATTTTGTAGTAGAGTAGGTCAGTCTTTTCCCATCTCTCCGCCACGGAAAGGGCATAAATATTTCCATCATCGGATTTAATAACCTGCATTAGACTCATGAGTAATTATAAATGGTGAAACACTTTATAAAAAAATAAAAATGAGAAATAGTGTGACTTAGTATTATTATTAGAACAAATCACCTTAACACGTAGAAAATATTTCTTTCATACAGTAATAAGTGTTGAGTATTTTTCCCTGGGATTTCTAGCGTCTCTTGATAAGAATGAATATTGTTAGGTCCAGCCTGACTAGTGGCCAAGGCAGGTTAAGGTTGTGTAACAAATTGATTGTAGTGGAGATATATTTGCAAGATATGGAGGAACTGTCTGCATTTTGTCTTTCTCCAGCAGGTTCATCTTTCTCTTTTTCTCTTTAGAAACTGGAAGCAAATATCAGAGCTTATGTGTGTTCAGTGAGAGTAGAGGGAGAAAACTGTGTTTCCCCGGGGTGAGGGTCTGCGGGTCTTCTTTGGATTTATTCATTTCCAAAGTTACAGGTGGTTTGCTCTCTCATGAGTAGTGGAAGACATTGCTGTGATCTCTTGCCTGCTCAGGACACACTGACGTCTGGAAGCAAGGGTTACTGTTCTTTCAGCCTGTGAGTGTCCCCATTCAAAGGTGCTCCTGGAAGTGTCTCCCTAAAGATCTCTGAATGGAGGAGGCTGGTATTTAATTATTTTTTCTGAAGTGCACAGGCATAGGCATTAAAGGTTATTATAAAGCTCCAGACAGAGCCATGAGAAATAAGGTAAATCCATGGAACTGGGCAACTATTATTTTAAGCTCATTACTTTTTGGCAGATGAGAATAAAAAGACTCCTCCCTCTATTTTTGTGACTTGATTACTTTTAGGAGAGGTATGCACTGGACAAATTGCATTCTTCAGTGGTTCTTAACTGAGGGCGATTTTGCCCCCACAGGGGACAGTGAGCGATGTCTGGAGACATTTTCACTTGTCACACCTCTGGTTGGGGGTTGCTCCTGGCATCTGGAGGGGACACTCACTGTAAGATGCTCAACACCCTGAAATGCACAGGTCAGCTCCCCATGACAAAGAATTATCCAGTTCCACGTATTAATCGTGCCAAGGTTGAGAACCCTGACTTAAATAGCTCAGAGCCTCGTTATGGTAACATCAGTACTATGTTTTTTCCTTGGATTTTAGGGTGGTCCTGGAGAAAGAGGAGGAAGGATAATGTCGTGAATTTCAGTTGCAATTCCAAAGGTGATGCTTGTCATGGATTAATCTTATTTGCTATTTTCTTCCTTTTTTTATGAAGAAAGGGAAGCCAAATCTGTGTCCCCTCTTTTGTCATTAAGAACAAGGATGCTAGGGGTGTTCCTGGGTTCCTCCAGCCATTTCTCCCTCAAGCAATTATGCTAATTAGTGTTTGATCAGATGATTAAATTATAATGTGATTAATCCTGTGTGCTAACCGCTCTGAATTCATTTTCTCTCGCCTGACTGCCCTGTGCCCGAAGCACCCTTTTCTGCGGCTGGCGGAGGCCTGTTTTTTTTTCCGTGGATGTGGATTTCTGTTTTCAAAGCCCTGCAAATTCTCTTTGTTGCCTGGTAAAAGGGAGAGGGGATATTTTTGTAACCTGTTCTCTCAGGCAAAGGCTGGACTGGAGAGGCCTCTGGGAAATATGGAAACCCTAGTTAGAAAGCACTAACGATTTGAAGATATTAGATGTGGAGAAACGCTTGAAAAAGAGAGAGCGTCTGTGTGCAGAGACAGCCATAGAGGCCCCAAAGTCCATGCAGTCTTTTACTCTGGGAGACGTTTCACCCTTTGCCTTCCTTTCCCTTCTGAGTGTCGCCTGAAGATCTGCCTCTTGTGCATGTGGTGGCCCTTGAGGAAGGTTCTCTGTTTCAATTTCAAGTTTATATTTCCTAAAAAAGGTATTCCATCATTTGGTTTTGTTTTCTAATAACACGTCTTAAGTTTGCTTTCGTATGCCGTGTACTTTAGACTGGGTGATTTTGAGGTTTGCTGACTTAAAATGTTGACAAAACACTTCCTAATGTAAGAAGATTGGGAATGCATAGGAGAGAATGTGGGTAGAAAATATTGATGGTGGTGGTGTCGTTGATGGGTTTCTACTCTAAGGCTGCAGATTCCCATGGCTCATTGTGTAGTTTGATGAGCTTAGCAATGATTGAATTTTTCCTTGCACCTTATCACTTTCTCTCCCTTTACATTAGCATAATGGGGCAGTCTGGATACAAGAAATGTGAGCATGTAGAATGTGTACAGTTTTTTTTAGTGAAAATGTGCATGTGTTTTCATCTGGCTGGAACTCATATCCTCTTGCATTCAAGAGCAGGCCACACGATGATACCATATATCACCATTCCGGCTTCCCTCATCCTAAGAACCCATGGGCCACAAGAATTACTCATATAGAGAGTACATATCTGCATAGATTTCACATGCCCCTTCGAATATTGTGTAATCTCCTTCGTAGAAATTAAAATCTCTTGTTTTTCTTTGAAGAAAGAAATCCTCCTTGTAATTATTTCCCTAAAAAAGAATAAGGGTAAAAGGAAACTTGTATGTATTGGACACCTAAAGTGTGTGGATGCTTGAGTTACCATATGATTTGCACTGGTTATGTTTATCAGCTACAGTAGTAATGATCATGATAACAATAGCTCAAATTTATGATTTATTACTAGATGTGAGTATTGTTACTATCACCATTGCAGAGAAGGCAGGGTTAGCCCATGTGCTCGTGGTCACACAATTGTTGAATGGCAGAATGAGGCCTACGCCTCTGTTCGCTCTCAGTCAAATGGGTAAGTATTTTTGATTTCAGTTTTACAGATTGTGAAAGCAGGGTTTGGAGATGCTGACTATCAGACCCTGGTGGGGTAGCAATTGTGATTTGAGAACAGCACTTCGAGCCCAGGTTGTCTGGTGTCACAGTCTTCAAGTCTTCTCCCAAGTAAAGCCCCATTCATTCATTTGAAGTTTTCAAGCTGAAAATGATTATGTTAAATTTTCTGTAAAGAGTTATTTTGAGAAAGTGAAAGGCTGATTTTTAAAACTCGCTGTATAAATGTGGGAAGTTCATTTACTTTTCCGTGTCAGCCAGTCCACTTACTTGAGGTAAGTTAGGTAAGTAAGAGACAGGTTAATTAACTTTTACCCACTTCAGAGGTGCAGCTGTTTCATGGGATTGCATTCTGTTGGCAAGAGTAAAATTGGAGACCAGATGACAGTTATATTACATTCGTATTGCAGGATAGAATCCTTCCCTAACCCTCAAGTTTAAATCATGCATCTGTCTTTAAGTACACTGTATTTCATTTGTCCTGAACTGACTACCAATTTTCTCAATTCCAAAATATCAGAATCAAAATATTGTTTTGAAATTGCTAATTGGAGGCTGAAATTGTGAGTTTTGTATCAGTTAGAGCTTTTCTGAAAAAAGACCCAAATTATGTTTGTTAATAAGAATCTTAATCTTATTGAAGCTGAATTATTTTACTGGAAGTGTCCATGGGACATGCATCTTGAAGAGTTTCGAAAATACTGCCTAGATGTTCTCACATATTCAGCTTGACTGAAAGCTCTTATAAATAAGAATAAGATATGCCTGTGTGTGCCTGTGTGTATGTGCATATGTGTGTCTTGCTATGGTGATATTCTTATTGCTTTCTCACACTGAGTTAAGGTTCAAGGCAGCTACTCATATGTGATATATGTCCTCTGAGAAAGGAAATTTGCTTTCCATGGAGTGTGTCCATTGTCCAAATGTGATGAAAATAAAAATTGGTATTTTTCCACTTTAAACTTGCAGAAATTCAAGGCTTACAAAGGCGAATGCCTTTCCTAAAGAAGGCATACATCCAGCCAGGGGTAAAGGCAGGATTTGAACCTGGGCAATCTAATTCTAGAACTCCAGCACTTAGGAGCTCTCAAGCTCTCAGAGCTCAGAGCTTGAACACCCATGCTTCCTTCGGGTGCTGGCTGCAAGGTGGTGGAACTCAGTTTATTGGCTGGGTGGCCCCTCTGCAGGATACACACTGCATGGTGCTGGTTGGAAGGCTATTGTAATGAAGCCACAGCCTGAATCCACCGATTGGACTCCTGTTGTGAAGATTGCCTTCATCCTGTCCAATCAGACACCTCACAAACCCTTGGCCAGGGGTCCAATGGAGGGTCTGACTGCAGAGAAATGTAAAGATATTTGACTTCTTGTCTGCTGCCTAAGCAACCTGAAGTTCACAGCTGTGATAATACTGATAGAATCAGCTTTTTATGGAGTGGTGAATGAACCTATTTACAATAATTGTTAATATTTATTGAGCTCTTCTGGTGTGCCGGGAACTGCGCTACGTGCCTTATTTTACCATCCCTTTCATCGTCAAACAAGCCTTTGAGGTGCTTATTGGTATTATTTCCACTTCACACTTGCGGAAAGTCAAGGCTCACAAAGGTGAATGTCTTTCCTAAAGAAGGCATACATCCAGCCAGGGGTGGAAGCAGGATTTGAACCCGAGCAGCCTAATTCCAGAATTCTTGCGCTTGACTTCCAGGCTGTCTTCCTGGATGACTGAGCCCCAGATAGGTCAGCTGGTTTCTGAATACACATACTATTTAGAGTGGTGATATAGTTTGGATATTTTTCCCTGCCCAAATCTCATGTTGAATTGTAATCCCCAATGCTGGAGGTGGGGCCTGGTGGGAGGTGTTTAGATCATGGCCTGGTGCCATCCCTCATGAGGGATCCCTCACGGTTTGACACTGTCTTTGTTGTCTTCATGATAGGGAGTTCTCACAAGATCTGGTCATCTTAAAGTGTGTGTTGCCTCCCCCACCTTCTCTCTCTCTCTCTCTCTCTCTCTCTCCCCTGCTTTAACCATGTGATCTGCCTACTTCCCTCTCACCTTCCCCGACGAGTGTAAACTTCCTGAGGCCTCCCTAGAAGCTGAGCAGATGCCAGCACCAGACTTCCTGTAAAGCCTGCAGAACCGTAAGCCAATGAAGCCTCTTTTCTTTATAAATTACCCAGTCTCTGGTATTTCTTAATAGCAATGCAAGAATGACCTAACCCAAAGGGCCGTGCTTATCTGGAAACTGGAACTGTAAGTTATGTGGAGAGTTAAGAGGAGCCAGATAGCAAACATAGCTTTCTTAAGTTTCTCTGAAGGAAGATGCTGGGAAAAATGTGGCAATATGGGAACAATTTGGGAGTCTCAGGGTTGATTTGTTTTCATGCCAGCATTTCTGGAATCTCAGCTTATTCCTGAGATGAGAGAGAGGCTCAGTCACCAAAACATTGCCAAGCACTTGTGGCTTCACCATGTAACTAAGCACCTGGTCACTGCCACTTCCCAACATGCAGCATGTGTCACCCATCGTTCCACATCAATTTCTGCGGTATTTGGATAAAAAAATAAAATGCTCCAAATTCCAGCAGACAACACTAGGTGACCACAACCTGCTGTAGTGATCTTGATACCATAACATCTCTATATATAACCCGACAGGTGACATTGTCACCTGCTTTCTCTCCAACTTGCTTTTCCTCTGACCTGTTTCACCAGGTGCTCACACCCACTCTGAATTCCCATGTCTCAGAGACTACAGACTTGGTGATTCCCTGATTAAACCACCCCAGCCTATCTGCCACTGCATCAGAGCCGCTGCGGTCAACCAAGGAGCTCTCGCTGCACACACACTGTGCTCTGATTGGTCTCATTATGCATGACCACAAACCTTGAGTGGGCTCTTAGCTGTGCCCTCAACCTCACCTCACTGCCCTAGTTGCTTTCCGTGTCTGTGAGAAGACTACTTCACACCCTTCTCACCTTCCCAAACCTCAAACTCTTCTTCCTTTCCCAGACTCTGAGTCAATAACCTCACATGATTTACTGAGAAACCAGAAGAATCAAGTGAATACTTGGACTATTCCTTGCCCTCCAACACATACCCACACACTCAATTTTTCATGCGATCAGTGTCCACTCCTGTTTTCATTGCCTCCCTTGTACCCTACTGATAAGGGGGGATTCGGTTATAGGGGTGGTTGAACACATGACCCTGGGCAGATGAAATTGACAGCAGTGTTTTGTTCAAGTATTCCCACAGCCCAGGGGAGAAGGACAGGGCAGGCCATACAGAGTGAACTAGTAGGGGCTGCACGAAATAGGCCTCATAGTAATAAGAGGGCAGGGTGGCTGGGAGTGGCAGCTCACACCTGTAATCCCAGCAATTTGCGAGGCCGAGGTGGGTGGATCACCTGAGGTCAGAAGTTCAAGACCAGCCTGGCCAACATGGTAAAACTCTGTCTATACTAAAAAACTACAAAAATTAGCCGGGTGTGGTGGGACGTACCTGTAATCCCAGTTACTTGGGAGGCTGAGACTTCTCCTTCTCAGTATCTTCGGCAAACTTCTTCCCTCAAATCAGATTCTAAATAATGCAACCCGCTCCAGGGATTAATTCTTGTCCCTCTCTTCGTCTCTCCTTTCCTCTCTGCCTCCTTTTACTTCCCTTCCTTTCTATGCTTACTCTCTATATGATTTAATTTAGGTTGTGGCGTTAAATGCCCTCAATACGCTGATGACTTCTCCATTCTATCTGTGATTTCTCCTTTGAGCACAGATCCAGGCCCTGAAATCCAACTGCCTACTCAACATCCTTTTACAAAACTCACAGGCATCTCAAAATTTAATCTCTCTAAAGCAGAACTTCTGGATGTTTCTCCCTGTACCCACTTCTATCTCACATTTTGGTTATTCAAATTGAGCATCACTCGTCACTCACTGCACAAAACAGAAATCTCAGAGTCATCCGTTATTCTTCTCTGTCCTTCACATCTTATTTTTCAAACCACCAGCATGAGTATTGATGCTACTTTAAGAATCTGACCATTTCTTCCACTTTTACTTCTTTTCAAGCTGTGTTCTTTTTTTGCCTGGATTATTGCGATAATCTGCCAACTCACAGCCAAATTTCCCCTGTAGCCAAGGGATTGCCTCAAAATATAAAGTAGATCACATCATTCCTCTTTTCAAAGCCTCTCCCTTCATCCCTAAAATAAATACAGCATGGCCTACACACCTCAAAGCCCTTCAATGGCCTGGCTTGGGCTGGCCCACCACAGCCCCTGCACAGGGCCACTCTGGCCATCTGGAAGTTTCAGCAGCTTGCTGAGCTTGTCCTCCCCTCAGCAGCCTCGCACTGGCTGCATGTTCTGCCTGGAACGCTCTACCCTGGGCTTTTTCATGCCCCACTTCATCACTTCCTTCAGTTCTCTGACCAAATACCATCACCTACTAGAGGCCTCCTGGACCACCTGATCTACAGCAAAGTGGCCTCCCTGATTGCTCAGTCTCTCCTTGCCATGCTTCAGGTTTCTTTGCAGAAGTCTGAGTACTTAAAATCATATACTTAGAGGCTTATCATCTGTCTCTCCCAACTGGGGAAGCCCACATTTTGCCTACTGTACTCACCTAGAAGAGTGACTAACAGGCTGCAGGTGCCCAGTAAGAAGTTTAGTGATTGAATAATTAAACTAATGAATGTTGTTTAAACCAATGTATGGCTCTTAGGGACTCGATGTCATTGCTGTCTTTTCAATTCTTCTTTATTTTTTCTGATGCAATGACAGTATATCTCTGTGTGACAGTAGTTTCTTCATTTGGAAGGTCTGCACATGTATTTTAATTGAAAGATCAACAAGCACTATGCCCTAGAATTCTCAACTCTCACCCCACCTATATAAGGACATAACAATAAAACACGTTACTTTAAGAAAAACTTTATTGACTACCCATGTAATTTCTGATATGTTGTATATACTTTGGGGCATACAAAAATATTTGCTTCTAAAATTTCTAAAATTTTTTTAGAAAATGTTTACTGAACACCTATGGTATATGTGCTAAACTGTAACATCCAGGAAAGCAGGGATTTTGCTTTGTCCATTGTAGTATTTTCAGTTACTAGAACAAGGACTGACACGTAAGTTGCTCCCTCCATATCTGTTGAATAAATGAGTAAAAACCACTATATCAAGGGCTGTCCAAGAAACAAAACAACTTCCCCTTTTGTAGGTGATGGCAAAGTCTCCAGGACAATAGGACATGCACACAACTTCAGAAAGGCTGTACACACAGAAAAAGCTCTGCAGTGTTTATGGAAGCAGAAAACGACTTTTGATTAGCCTGTTTAAAAAGGGCTTCAATGAGAAGGGGATTTCAAAACTTCACTTTTAAGGTTGTATATGCTTTTGACTGGACAAGGTGGTCAGTGAAAAGATTGGCAGGAGAAAAGAGGAAAAGGAGGGAAGTCCATGGGTGTGGAGGGAGAGATGCTGAATTCCATTAAGCTTCTGTGCAAAGTCATAGTGGAAGACACATCTAAAAATAGGATAGGGGCCAGGTGAGGTGGCTCATGTCTGTTATCCCAGCACTTTGAGGGAACCAAGGTGAGAAGATTGCTTGAGTCCAGGAGTTCAAGACCAACCTGGGTAATGTGGTGAGACCCAATCTCTACAAAAATATTTTTTAAAAAGTTAGCTGGGCATCATGGCATGCACGTGTGGTCCCAGCTACTCAGAGGCTGAGATGGGAGAATCGCTTGAGCCTGGGAGGTTGAGGTTGCAGAGAACCATGTTTGTGCCACTGCATTCCATCCTGGGTGACAGAAGCAAGGTCCTATCTCAAAATAAATAAATAAAAATCATCGATAAAAATGGGATAAGCAGCAGATTATGGAAGGATTTGAATTCAAATTCAGATGGAATTGAAGATTTGTGTGTTAAAATGATCATCTCCATTTTTGCAATCAGTGCAGTATTTTGGCAGCAGCCCATAGGAGATGCTGCAGAGCAGACAGCATTGGTGGAAGGGTGGCCGAGCAAAGGTTACTTCCACGGCGCTGTGCAGGAGTGACGTGACCTGCCTCCAGGACAGTGGTGGTGGCTGGGTGCTGACAGAGGTAGGAGGCTGGGGGAGAGAGGGAGCCCAGCAGATGTGATCCAAGCATGACTGCTGGTGAAGTCAAGTCTAGATTATCCCCATGGCAGTGGCCCATGATGTGAGTTTACCGTTAATCTAAGGGTGTGGATAGGTTTTTTCCTTATGTGTTTAATTACCGCCAATACTGCCTACTTGATTTTTTTTTTCTTTTGAGACTTTATGAAATCTGCCTCTCTGCAAACTACGTGCCAGAATGGAGTCACTGACAGTGATTTTCTAACACCTGATGAGAATTATTCTATAATTTTATCACAGCATAACCCAAGAGATGCTGAAACCTGACTGCATTGCAAAAGGTGCAGATCAGAGGGCACATCCTGACGGGGTAATCAGCTTCAGTCAACTAATAACTGACAAGTTTAATTTCTTCTGGTTTTTGCATTTCTCTTGAAATTAAAGCATACAAAAATGTAATATTGACAGCATGAATTTGGGTGAGGTTTCACTGTAGCCATTGCCATCTATTATTTTACAGATCACTGGGCTCACTTTTGGTTCCTGTTAGTATAAAGCTATCTGGGTTCTATAGTAACCAAAAAGTGAAGGGTTAAGCACAGGTATAAATATTTATATTTTTTATGTAGTATAACTAAATATCACCAAAATATCCATTTTTCCTCATTCATATACAGAAGAATTTTAAGTTTAAAAATGTATTCCAAGTTGTGAATTTCCAAAGTCTTACACAACTTGAATTGAGACTTACAGGATTCAACTTAGCATAGCTTTAACCTCAAAATAATTTACAATTAATGTCATATTTCACATTTGTGGCCTTGCTTTTTTGTTGAGCAACTTACTGGGTTTCTTTTATGGTTTATCTTTTTTTGACCTTATTGTCTCTCTTCCTTTCTCTTCTCATCTTGCATACTTATACACACAAACACACACACACATATTGAATGTATATGTGTTAAGATTAATCATTCTTTTTTTTTTGTCAGTAAACATTTCTTTGACATCATCCATTTTGATATGTTTAGTTCTTGTTTATTCGTTTTGATTGTTGTATTGTATTCCACTTT
>CAUYLG010004807.1:0-25780 GCA_963573385.1 Cacajao melanocephalus
GCTTTATTTATTTATTTATTTATTTAAAGATGGGGTTTCACCATGATGGCCAGGCTGGTCTTGAACTCCTGACCTCAGGTGATCCACCCACCTCAGCCTCCCAAAGTGCTAGGATTACAGGCATGAGCCACCGCGCCCGGCCTGCACTTTGCTTTATTGTGCTTTGCAGATACTGCATTTTTTACAACTTGAAGGTTTATGGCAACCCTCTATTGAGCAAGCTTGTTGATACCATTTTTCCAAGAGTATGTGTTCATTTTGTGATTCTTTGTCACATTTTGGTAATTCTTGCAATATTTCAAGCTTTATTATTTGGGATGCCATGAACCATGCCTGTATAAGACAGAGAACTTACTTGACAAATGTTGTGTGTGTTCTGTGTTTTGACTGTTCACTGACCAGTCATTCCCCCATTTCACTTTCTCTCCTCATGCCTCCTTATTTTCTGAGAGACAACACTATCGAAATTAGGCCAGTTAATAACCCTGCTATGCCCTCTAAGTGAAAGGAAGTGTTGCACGTCTCTCACTTTAAATCAAAAGCTAAAAATGATTAAGCTGAGTGAGGAAGACGTATCAAAAGCTGAGATAGGCTGAAAGCTAGGTCTCTTGTGCCAGTAAACCAAGTTGTGGATGCAAAGGAAAAGTTCTTGAAGGAAATGAATAGTGCTACTCCAGTGAACATGTGAATGATAAGAAAGCAAAAGACCTCTATTGACAATATGGAGAAAGCTTGAGTGGTCTGAATAGATCAACCCAGCCACAAAATTCTCTTAAGCCAAAGCCTAATCCAGAGCAAGGCTCTAACTCTCTTCGTTTCTATGAAGGCTGAGGAGAGGTGAACAAGCTTCAGAAGAAAAGTATGAAGAAGCTAGCAGAGATTGGTTTATGAGGTTTAAGAAAAGAAGCCATCTCTGTAACATAACCATGCAAGGTGAAGCAGCAAGTGCTGATGTAGGAGCTGCAGCAAGTTATCCAGAAGATCAAGCTAAGATTATTGATAAAGATGGCTATACTAAACAACAGATTTTCAATGTAGGTGGTAAAAGCCTTGTATTGGAAGAAAATGCCATCTAAGAAGTTCTGCTGTGGCTAAAATGTTATCAAACAGCATTTTATGCTACAGATAAATCTTTTGTGAAAGGAAGTAAATCAATGCAGCAAATTTCATTGTTATCTTTTTTGGAAATTGTTATAGCCAACCCATCCTTCAGTAACTTCCACCCTAATCAGTCATCAGCCCTCAATGTTGAGGCAAGATCCTCCACCAGCAAAAAAAAAAAAAAAAAAATTACTACTTGCTAAAAGCTTAGATTATCGTTAGCATTTTTTAGCAATAAAGTTTTTCCTTTTTTTTGAGACAGAGTCTCACTCTGTCACCCAGGCTGGAGTGCAGTGGCATGATCTTGGCTCACTGCAACCTCCGCTTCTTGGGTTCAAGAGATTGTCATGCCTCAGCCACCTGAGTAGCTGCGATTGTAGGCGTGCACCACCACTATCTGCTAATTTTGTATATTTAGTAGAGACAGGGTTTGGCCATGTTTACCATGCTGGTCTCAAACTCCTGGCCTCAAGTTGATCTGCCCACCTCAGCTTCCCAAAGTGCTAGGATTACAGGCATGGGCCACCATGCCAAGCCTACGATAAAGTATTTTTTATTCCAGGTATTGATATTGTTTGGGTATGTGTTCCCTCAAAATCACATATTGAAATGTAATCCCCAGTTGGAAATGGTCCTGGTGAGAGATATTTGGGTCATGGGGGTAGATCCCTCATGAATGGCTTGGTGCTGTCCTTGCAATAGTGAGTGCAAGAAGGACAATAGTTTATTCTGAATTCATGGGAAATCTGGTTGTTTAAAAGAGTGTGGCACTTTTCCCCTTTGTTTTCTCTCTCTCTCTCTCTCTCTCTCTCTCTCTCTCTCTCTCTTTGAGACTGAGTTTTGCTCTGTTGCCCAGGCTGGAGTACAGTGGCTCGATCTTAGCTCGCTGTAACCTCCGCCTCCCAGGTTCAAGCAATTCTCCTGTCTCAGCCTCCTGAGTAGCTGGGACTATAGGCGCCCACCACCATGCCCGGCTAATTTTTGTATTTTTAGTAGAGACAAGGTTTTGCCACGTTAGCCAGGCTGGTCTCAAACTCCTGACCTTGTGATCCGCCCACCTTGGCTTCCCAAAGTGTTGGATTACAGGCGTAAGCCACTGTGCACTCCCCCCAACCTCCGACCACCACTTTGTTCTCTTGCTTCTGTTCTTGCCATGTGACATGCTGGCTCCCTGTTACCTTCTGCCATGATTAGAAGCTTCCTGAAGCCCTCACCAGAAGCAGATGCCAGCACCACACTTCCTATACAGTCTGAAGAGCTGTGAGCCAATTAAACCTCTTTTTCGTTATAAATTACCCAAACTCAGGTATTTCTTTGTAGTAATGCAAAAAGAAAAAAAAAGCCTAATAGAGGCATGTATATTTTTTAGACATAATGCCATTGCACATTTAACAGACTACACTATAGTGTAAACATAATTTCTATATGCACTGGGAAATCAAAAAATTCATGTGATTTGCTTTATTACAATGCTTGATTTACTGTGGTGGTCTGGAACTGAGCCCACAATATCTCCAAGGTATGCCTGTAAATTATCATAGAAGCTTGGGCTCATTAGGTTAAAACTAAACATAGGCCAGGTGTGGCGGGTCACTCCTGTAATGCCAGCACTTTGGGAGGCCGAGGCAGACGGATCACTAGGTCAGGAGTTGGAGACCACATGGCCAACATGGTGAAACCCTGTCTTTACTAAAAATACATAAATTAGCTGGGTGTGGTGGCACTCGCCTGTAATCCCAACTACTCGGGAGGCTGAGGCAGGAAAATTGCTTGAATCCGAAAGCCAGAGAATGCAGTGAGCTGAGATCACACCACTGCACCCCATCCAGCCTGAGTGACAGAACAAGACTCCGTCTAGGGGAAAAAAAAAACCTGAAACATTCCATTAGGGCAAAAACTAAGTGCTGTAATCTGATTGACTGACTGTAGAATGTAAACGTGTGTGGAAAGAATGTTATCTTTGCTCCTCATTTCTCTCTAGAAAGATAAGCACAATCAGGGTATGTGGACAAGGAAATAACCTTTGAGAGACTTAAATTTTTTTTTTTTTGAGATGGAGTTATGCTCTTGTCACCCAGGCTGGAGTGCAGTGGTGCGATCTTAGCTCATTGGAACCTCCGTCTGCCTCCCAGGTTCAAGCCATTATCCTGCCTCAGTCTCCTGAGTAGCTGAGATTACAGGCTCCCAGCTGAGATTACAGGCTCACCACCATGCCCAGCTAATTTTTTTGTAGTTGTAGTAGAGACTGGGTTTCACCATGTTGGTTAGGCTGGTCTTGAACTCCTGACCTCAAGTGATTCACCTGCCTCAGCCTCCCAAAATGCTGGGATTACAGGGGTGAGCTACCTTGCCCGGCAAGAGTTTTAATTTAAATCTCTTTGAGGAGATTTGAATTAAAATACTTTAGAAAAAAATGTTTTCAGCCAGACATGGTGGCTCATGCCTGTAATCTCAGCACTTTGGGAGGCCAAGGCAGGTGGATCACCTGAAGTTAGGAGTTCGAGACCAGCCTGGCCAACATGGTGAAACCCCGTCTCTACTAAAGAAAAAAATACAAAATTAGTCAGGTGTGGTGGTGCATGCCTGTAATCCCAGCTACTTGGGAGGCTGAGGCAGTAGAATTGCTTGAACTGGGGAGGTGAAGGATGCAGTGAGCTGAGATCCTGCCACTGCACTCCAGCATGGGCAACAGGAATGAAACTCAGTCAAAAAAAAAGAAAAGAAAAGAAAAAAAATCTTCTCAAACTTTTAGGGACAGGTGAACATAGACAAATTAGACCATCAGAATAGGGACAATGTATGTGTCAGGTAAGCATTATGTTCATAGGAGGTGAGGTTTTTAAAAACTGGCTGAGTTGCTGGGCACGGTGGCTCACGCCTGTAATCCCAGCACACTGGGAGGCCGAGGTGGGCAGATCACGAGGTCAGAAGTTCATGACCAGCCTTGCTAAGATGGTGAAACCTCGTCTCTACTAAAAATACAAAAATTAGCAGGGCATGGTGGTAGGCGCCTATAATCTCAGCTACTCAGGAGGCTGAGGCAAGAGAATTGCTTGAACCCTGGGGGGATGGAGGTTGCAGTGAGCCAAGACCCCACGCCATTGCACTCCAGCCTGGGCGACAAAGTGAGACTCCATCTCAAAAACAAACAAACAAACAAACAAACAAAAAACTTGCTGAGTTATATGTAAATCATGGTGAGTTCTGTAAATCTGATATACTGTAATTCAAAAGAAATGTGCTGAGGACCTATGTACCATGGCTCTGGAGGGTGTGCCTATGGAGAATGAACAGTAGTGCACTATCCTTTCCCTTGAGTGGAGCAGGCCAGACAGATGCAGAAATAAGGTTAATAATGGGGGTGTGAGAAACACGATCATATTGAAAGGATCTGGTAAGGGTCTTGCAGAAAATGGGTGAGGTAAGACCAAAGATCTTAACCTGAGGATACAGAGCAGGGAGAAGAGCTTTAACAAAGGCCAGGGACAGATGAATGTATGTGTGGGGTGAGTCGAGGAAGGGTGTGTTCAGAGCTTGGGCAAGAAAGGCAGCTAGAAGACTGATGGTCAGATTTTTTTTTTTTTTAAAGACAGGGGCTTGCTATGTTGCCCAGGCTGGTCTCAAACTCCTGGGCTCAAGGGATCCTCATGCTTCAACCTCCCAAGTAACTAGGACTATAGTTATGTGCTGTTGCACTCAGCTGATGGTCAATTTTTTGTGTCAACTTGAGTAGGCTGTGGTCCCAGTTATTGAATCAAACACTGGTCTAGGTATTACTGTAAAGGTATTTTGTAAATGTGATTAGCATTCATAATGGGTCAACTTTAAATACAGGAGATTTTCCTAGTTAGTCTGGGTGGGCCTGATTCAATCAATTGAAAAGCCTTAAGAGCAGAACTGAGGTTTCTGTCAGAAAAAAGAAATTCCATGTGTGGACTGCAGCTTCAGCTATTGCCCAGAGTTCCAGCCTGTCCTTCCTGATGGCTTACCCCACGGATTTCAGACTAGCCTAGCCAGCCCCCACAATGATGTAAGCCAAGCCAAATCCTTACAATAATTTTTATTTTTTGAGACAGAGTCTCACTTTTTCGCCCAGGCTGGAGTACAGTGGCAAGATCTCGGCTCACTGCAACCTCCGCCTCCCGGGTTCAAGCAATTCTTCTGCTTCAGCCTCCTGAGTAGCTGGGATAACAGATGCACGCCACCATGCCCAGCTAATTTTTGTATTTTTAGTAGAGATGGGGTTTCACTATATTGGCCAGGCTGGTCTCAAACTTCTGACCTCCTGATCTGCCCGCCTTGGCTTCCCAAAGTGCTGGGATTACAGGCATGAGCCACAGCGCCCAGCCAATAAATTTCTTAATATATATTTCATACTTGTGCTGGTTCTCTTTCTCTCTCTCTCTCTCTTTTTTTTTTTTTGAGATGGATTTTTGCTCTTGTTGCCTAGACTGGAGTGCAATGGCACAGTCTTGGCTCTCTGCAACCTCTGCCTCCTGGGTTCAAGCAATTCTCCTGTTTCAGCCTCCCGAGTAGCTGGTATTACAGATGTGTGCTACCATGCCCAGCTAATTTTGTATTTTTAGTAGAGACGAGGTTTCACCTTGTTGGTCAGGCTGGTCTTGAACTCCTGACCTCAGGTGATCCATCCACCTCTGCCTCCCAAAGTGCTGGGATTACAGGCGTGAGCCACTGCACCCGGCCAGGTTCTCTTTCTCTAGTTGACCCTGACTGATATAAAAACAGATTGTGGAGGGCTTCGAATGCCAGTTTGAGAGTGCCGAGTAAAGTCCAGATAAGGGGAGCTCTGATCCCTGACGTGGAAGGAAAGCGAAGGGAAGAGCATTGATAAATTTAGAAAATGCTGTGGGATGCTCTCTTGCCCATATATCATATTTGCAACTAACTCCAAAGCTTAGGGCCTCCGGGAAAATTATGCAAACACCCTTCTCAATGGAAGGGCTCCCATACTCTCCTCACCTCGTGGGGGCATTTCAGTCTGACTGGCTATACCTCCTTTTGAGATTCTTCCGCAGGCATTTCTTTTTTTTGTTTATTTATTTTTGACAAACTCTTACTCTGTCACCCATGCTGCAGTGCAGGGGTGCCATCTCAGCTCACTGCACTCTCCATCTCCCGGGATCAAGCAATCTTCCCACCTCAGCCTCCCAAGTGGCTGGGACTACACGCGTGCGCCACCACACCCAGCTAAAGTGTTTTGTATTTTTTTGTAGAGACAGGGTCTCACCATGTTGCCCAGGTTGGTCTCAAACTCCTGGCCTTAAGTGATCCGCCCACCTCAGCCTCCCAAAGTGCTAGGGTTACAGTTGTGAGCCATCACACCCGGCATTTTGCAGGCATTTCTGGGACAGCAACTGTGGACAAAGTACTGTACAGCACTCAGCTTCTGGATTACAGAAATGGATAAAATATGACCCTTACATCCAAGAACCTTTACAGACAGACTTGTCGAGCACTAACTTTAACCGCAGACAGAGAGAAAGAAGTCCCCTCCTCTCCTCCCTGCAGCACCAAATCGTCCTTTTCTGAGCCGGCCACTTTGATCCCCAGCACAGTGCGCTTCTTGCAGCCCAGTGGAAGGTTTGACTAGCTGGGCTTCCTTTTCATCTTCAAGCAACCTGGCCCACGCCTGAGTATTAGCATTTCTTTCAGGGTATTTTCTCTTTTCTATCTCCTATGTCTGCTCCAATTTTTCCCTCTCGAAGCTAGTGTGACCTGCTCTCGTTGTTCATATTCCCTCCTTGGCCTTGTCAGCCAACCCACAATTCAATGCCAACTGGTGGCAGGTGGGTGTTTCACTTTTGTAAGTACGCCAGAGAGCTTTCAAAGGCCACCACAAAGTCTGTCACATCAATAGAGACTGCCCACGCTGCAGCCCATGCCGGTGTAGGAAATAAGAATAAATAAAAGGCTTCTCTTCAAAGCTTTCCTCTTAGTTCATTACAAATAAATAATAGTTTCTTCAAAGGTTAATGCTAATAATCTTAAGGTAGCTGTTAGTAATAATAAAGACATAAGTGCCTCCCATGTTCTTAGCTCTTACACTTTCACCTAGATATTTGCCCTGACATGCAGGGACAAGCTCAGGCAAGTCTTAGGTCAAAGCTTATTCCCCTTCCTTATTTGGTAATGTTATTGCTTCTCTAAGCATTCCTCAACTTATTTCCTCTTTTCCTTTGTTCTCTCTGCTGTTACATTTTTAGAAAATTTCCATTTTGGGTCAAGCATAGAATGTGAGGTCCCGTTCTGACCAATGGAAACTGGACACAGCAGTAGGGCAATTACATCAGGATATGAAAGTTATAAATGTCCTTGTTTCCCTTGTTCAGGTGTGCTCTCATGGCAAGACTGCTGGCGAGTTGTACCCTTCCTAAAGGAAGTAACACTAGCCTTGCTGAGTAATCCATTGTCTTGGTCTGGACTTTTCCTGACACTATAAACCCGTTTCTAATACCAGCCTCACCACCTCTCAGGAGTTGGCCCTTCTACTGGGCCCCAGATTCCCAATCTTACATTCTCTGAGTCTTCAACAAGAATGCAGGCTGTCTGAGGGCAGAGGCTATGTAGCTCTTACAGTCTCTAGCATAGATCAGCCTCAGAGAGGATGCATTTTAAACACTTAAGGATTTGAATTGAAAATCTGGATTGACAGGTATCTCAGGATGTGACTATGTGTATATATATATATATATATATATATATATATTTTTTTTTTTTTTTTTTTTTTTTTTTTTAGACAGAATCTGGCTGTGTAGGCCAGACTGGATTGCAGTGGCATGATCTCAGCTTACTGCAACCTCCGCCTCCCAGGTTCAAGCAATTCTCATGCCCCAGCCTCTCGAGTAGCTGGGACTACAGGCACGTGCCACCACACCTGGCTAATTTTTGTGTTGTTGTTGTTTTTTTAAGTAGAGATGGAGTTTCACCATGTTGGCCAGGCTGATCTCAAACTCCTGACCTCAAATGATCTGCCGGCTTTACCCTCCCAAAGTGCTGGGATTACAGGCATGAGCCACTGCACCCTGCCAGGAGGTGACTATTAATGGCTTCTCCAAAGATGTCCACGTAGGAGTCCTCTGAAAGAGCAGAGGACTTATACATGGAAATCGTGGTTTTATTAATAGAAGTCTATCTTAAAATGAGTCCTGTTCTGGAAGATTTATCACATAAAGTGAAGCTGGCTTGTTTTACCTTAGATAGGATTTGGCTGAAACCTTTAGATGTGTCTCACTCTTCTAGGTTTCTCAAGAGTTGGGTTCTTGTGAATGTGGGTGTTATTGTACAAGGTCAGTATGACATGGAGCTAGAATCATGTAGGAATTTAAAATATGGGAGGTTTCAGTCCTTCCTGACAGAAAGTGATTAGATAAAAACAGCAGGACCAAGTGAGCTTCGTAGTTTGTTCTGGTGTAAGTTTTATGAACTGGGGGATTCTCCCAGTTTAATTACTGACTTGGAGAATGTTGGGTGATGCTAGAAGTACTTGCCTTTGTTTAAAAATGCTTAAGTGAAAGAATGCTGAGAAAAGGTGCCTTTTGAACGCTAATAGACACTTTAGTTCAAGCCATTCATTTTATATAGTAAGAAATTGATAGCCAGAGAGGGGAAGTGAATGCCCAAGGTCACACAGCTAGTTTTTGGAAGAGCTGCAAGTCGAATCAAAGTCATCTGGCTCATGGTATAGGGCTCTCACTTGCAGCTCTGATACAGAGCCAAGCTAATATGGGCTCAGGGCCGCAGGAACTGCAAATCAAATCAAAGTCTCTTTCATTGTTCAGCAGGGGAAAATCTGTCCAGTTTCTTCTTGGTTCTTTGAGTCTTTTCAGGTCCCTGGAGGCATTGTACATTCCCACTGTGCCAGGTTAGGATAGGGGCAGGGATGGTTATCTTTGCTGCATTGCTTTACTATCAGTTCTGTCCTTGGTAGCCAAGGCCATATAGCCTTTTTTGGCTATAAGTCAAACTAGGATGCACGAATTGCATTTACTTCCAAGAAGATGCAAACGGCTTGACCATACTGCAGATTTATTCTCAAATTTATGTGAGTGAATCAGGGAAGGGCAGTTGGAATCCTTAGTTTATAAGAGGGCAGGCTGAGGGATTGAGTGATTAGGGCTCTAGAGAAGGCAGAGAGAACAGATGTTACCTCAGTGGCTTGGGCACTCCCCACTGTCATAATCACATAATTGAGAAAAGGGATTTCCGACAGCCACATTACCAAGGTAACACAGCATGCATATCAATTAAAAAAAAAAAAAACATGGCCAGGCGAGGTGGCTCTCGCCTTTAATCCCAGCACTTTGGAAAGCCGAGGTGGGTTGATCACCTGAGGTCAGGAGTTCAAGACCAGCTTGGCCAACATGGTGAAACCCTGTCTCTACTAAAAATACAAAAGTTAGTTGTGCATGGTGGTGGGTGCCTGTAATCCCAGCTACTTGGGAGGCTAAGGCAGGAGAATTGCTTGAACCCAGGAGGTGGAGGTCGCAGTGAGCCACTGGTCACACCATTGCACTTCAACCTGGGTGACAAGAGTGAAACTCCGTTAAAAAAAAATTTTTTTTTAATACAAAAATTAGCTGGGCGTGGTGGCGCATGCCTACAATCCCAGCTACTTGGGAGACTAAGACAGGAGAATCACTTGCGTGCGGCAGGCGGAGTTTGCAGTAAGCTGAGATGGTGCCACTCACTCTAACCTGGGCAACAGAGCCAGACTCCGTCTCAAAAACAGAAAATCGGATTCACTGCATTCTGCATTGGATCTGAGTATATCTGACATTGTAGGAAGCCCTTATGCCCAGCACAAAGTGCTTTATTCAGTTAATCAGATAGCTGAAGTTCATTATGTTACCCTGGCAGAGAAAATGGGGAGTTGTAATTCAAAAGATGCAAAGTAGCAGATATGTAGGATGAAGTTCTAGACATCTAATGTACAACAAGTAACATGCCCATGATACCAGTCTTTGCTTGGGGAGATAAAAGTCTTTCTCTTTTCTTTTTTTTGAGATAGAGTCTTACTTTGTTGCCCAGGTTGGAGTGCAATGGCGCAATATTGGCTCACTGCAACTTCTGCTGCCTAGGTTCAAGTGATTCTCCTTCCTCAGCCTCCTGTGTAGCTGGGATTACAGGCATGCACCACCATGCCCAGCTAATTTTTGTATGTTTAGTAGAGATGGGGTTTCGCCATGTTGGCCAGGCTGCTCTCGAACTCCTGACCTCGGGTGATCTACCAGCCTTGGCCTCCCAAAGTGCTGGGATTACAGGTGTGAGCCTTCGCCCCTGGCATGACTATTCTCTTTCTAAAAAACCCAAAACCAAAACCCTTTCCTATTAGTTGAGCCTAAATGTTGAGGAAAAATGAGAAATTCAAGCCTCCTTTAATTATAGCTGCTTCTAGCAAAGAGGATGAGGATGCAGGAAGAGCAGGAAGATGTCAGAGAAACATGCAAGGGTATTGGCCAAAGGCCGAGAAAAGCCTGGTGTTTGCCAGACAGTGTCCACTGAGGACAGGGATTCTCCATTGAGTAAGTGAGCTGGCTTTGCAATTTCGAATAAAAAAAAAAGGCCCAGGGGAAAAGAGGTCTTGCGTGTCCTTTTTGAGATAAACTGACTGAAAACGGTTTTGCCTGAGAGCAATAGATATTTGGAGAAAACAATCCCCCAAAGCTCTTCTGGTCAAGTTTCTAGTTCCAGGCCCTTGAGGCAAGCTTAATTAGTTTCTGTGGACCAGCTGCAAATGGGGCAGTTCGATTTGCACTTGTTAAGCTTGTACAGCTAAGACTCAGGATTTTTACAGCTGCGTTTTCAGAACCACCTCATTAATCCTCACAGCCACAGAGGGAAGGCTGAAGACTCAGTCATCTTCATTTTAGAGGAAAGGCCCAAAGAAGTAAAATGATGTATACCCCTCATATGGCAAGTCAATGGCTGGGCTGAAAAATAGGAGTCCTAATTCTAGGGTGAGCTGCTCAGCCTAGCCCACATGGATTCCCTGCTCATTGCAGGCGCAGAAATCTCTGGCTGGTTCCCCTCAGTCTGGGCTTGGGGCTGACTCGCTGCTAAAGTATGTAATAGACAACACTTGGGGGACAGGGGCAGTGAAAGGGAGGGAGGCTTTGATAATGCTGCCCCATCTCCTATTGGTGTCCCTTTCTCACACCCTATCACTCCAGGCCTTTCTCTTTTTTTAGAACAGGATCTTGCTCTATCACCTAGGTTGGAGTACAGTGGCAGTGTGACTTCCTGGGCTCAAAGGATTCTCCCACCTCAGTCTCTTGAGTAGCTAGGACTACAGGTGTGTGCTACCATATCTGGCTAATTTTCTTTTAAGAGATGGGGTCTTGCTATGTTGCTCAGGCTGGTCTCCAACTCCTAGGCTCAAGCCATCCTCCTGCCTTACCTCCCAAAGTGTTGGGATATCAGTCATGAGCCACCCTACCTAGCCATTCCAGGCCTCATATTCCTGAACAAGCACTTGACCCCCTACCCTGTGCCCAGATCCATGGGAACGAATGGGTCCCAAATGTTCTCCCCTTGAGGCTTATGCAACCAACTAACTCATCTTATGGGTCCCGAGTGTGTCAACACTTCCATCCAAGCATGTCTAGTAGTCGGAGAAAGTGAACTTGGATACTAGGTAGATGGCTATGAGAATGTCACCAAAAGTATCAGACACAAAACTCAAGTGTCTTTGAAATGATATGTATCTTTAAAAGGCATTCAATGTCTACATTCCTCACATGATTCTTTTAGATAAAAATATTTAATGTGTCATTGGAATGATATTTTCCTCCAAAATCTTGGAAAAAAATTCAGATGTGTCTGGAGTATGGGCCACATTGTAACTGGCTTTTTGTGTCTTCCAGCATATTGCCACATACTCTGGGGAGGCTCAGACCCCAGGTGGAGGAGCACAGGGTGTCCCATAAAAATGGGCAGATGGTACAGGATGAGGGGCGGTTGCCACATGCATATTTTGAAGGCCACTTTTTGGATATAACGCTCAACCCACAGATTTCCATGCACATATACTGTTTCATCCCTGGCTCCCTCAAAGAAGCATGTTGCACAAGGGCAGACTGGTGAAGATAGGTTAGGGGACAGGTGGGCTTGCGGTATCCTGCATTAACACTCCAGTGTTACAGGCCACCTGTTACCCACAGGCTGCCTAGACCCTGAGCAGCAATTACAGGTCATCTTCTGATGAGTGTGGCTGCATCCATGCCTTTGTTTCCAGGGGAAGTGATTGGCAGGTAAAGTTGAAGCTGGGCATGGTGGCTCATGCCTGTAATCCCAGCACTTTGGAAAGCCGAGGCTGGCAGATCGCTTGAGCCCAGGAGTTCGAAACGTGCCTGAGCAACATGGCAAAACCCTGTCTCTAGAAAAAAATAAATACATAAAAATAAAAATCAGTTGGACATGGTGGTGGGCACCTGTAGTCCCAGCTACTCGGGAGGCTGAGGTGGGAGGATCACCTGAGCCCAGGAGGTCTAGGCTGCAGTGAGCTGTGATTGTGCCACTGCACTCCAGCCTGGGTGACAGAGTGAGACTCTGTTTAATAACAACAACAAAAAAAAAACCCCACAAAGGTGGATTATTCCCTGCATTTCTAGATACCACAGAGAATGACCCTAGATCCACAGAAAGGTGGGGTTGGGCTAAGTACTGTCAGGTAGTAGTTGAAAGCATGATGGGCAGGGTTTGAAAACTGATAGGCTTACCACTTACCAGCTGTGTGACCTTGGGCTAGTGACTTAACTTCTCTAGGCTTCGATTTCCTCCTCTGAGAAGTGGAAATGATAATGGTACCTCTCTCAAAGGATTATTGTGAAGATTAAATGAGATCATGTGTGTAAAGTACTTAGCAGGGTATCTGGCATATGGAAAGTGTTCATACACAGTTGTTTTTGTCTATTTAAGGGCAAGGATCAATTTTTCTATGTTACAAAAGGCTCCCAACATAGTACAGATACAGATTCCTTTTAGCCAAAGCCTTGAAAATGAGAATGAGGAATCAATACCCAGAGGGAAGGACATCACAGACAGAGAGCAGGGAAAGCTAAACCTGAGCTCATTCCTAAGTGGTAGGTAAAAAACCCTGTAGCCGAAAACATCGCATGAACACCAGAACATATCCCTATTATGCTGGGGTGTGGCACAAACCAAGGACTTAGTATGTGGATGCGTGGGCCTGTGTGGGAGTCACTAGTAATGCTCATTTGAAAGAAGCAGTTCTGTACCTGCAAGAAGGCAGGCTTCATCATTTCCACTTTACAGTGGCTTCCAGCAGGTCAGGACACTGAACCCAAGAAACCTGCCTGGAGTCCAGGACATTTCTCCAGTCGCCAGGACTGAATCCTCAGAGGTCATTTCCTCCCACTCCATGGAGGACCTCCTCCTCCTCGCTTCAGATGTATCCCCACAGTCTGGCTTCCAGGCTGCAAGATGAGGAATGGGATGTGGTTATTACCTTCATCCTATTGGCTGTTCGGAGGAATTCGATCCTAAGACATAAATGTATGCCCTTTCCCAGTGCCGGCAGTTGAGCCTCCCCTGCCCCTTTGGCAGCAAAAATTCTGGCTGAGGCAGGTCCTTTCAACTCATTGCTGATGAAATTACCTATTACCCACAGTGTCAACAACAGCTTGAAAAAAATGTGATTGTGCCAGCACCCACTGGCATTTTGGGCCCACGCCAACAGTATGAACCCATTTTCCTTTAAGTGGCTGAAGTCAGAAAGGCAGGAGTCAAGCTCTGGGGTACTTGGATGGGGCGACTGGAGAGCATCAGCTTCAGGTTCAGGTTGAGGCCAAAGATGGCAAGGAAGACACTGGTGGGAATATGGCCTCTCCCTGCGCTCCCAGATACTGCAGAGAATGACCCAGGGTCCACAGAAACGGAGACTGTCAGCCACCTCAGGAGAGTTTCAGGAGATTTTGGCAAGTCATTGGTGAAACTCAGCTGAGTTGGTGGGAGATGGGATGATGGCCCCAACTCCTCATCTTTTGATAGGAGGATGCCAGGCTATCTAGCCATGTCCAACTACACTGCCCCAGATCAACCATTCCCAGAGGAGACAGAGACCTTTTCACTCGCACAGAAGTCTGGGATGTCTCTCTCATGACAGTCATCTCATTCAACACTCATTCATTTTACAAATATTTATTTGAATACCTACTATGTGCCAGGTACTTTGGGGGTGGGTACCCAGGGTGTAAAACTAAATCAGAATGCTTTCTGACCTTAAGGAGCTACCAGTGTAGTTAGTGCAGGGTCTTAGGGCTCCCAAGTTTTTGGACTGTCCGGTTGGGTCATTTTGAGTGGTAGTGGGGTTCACTTTATCATAGCATTGACTCACACTGAATCCCAACCTTAGTGTTTTGGGACAGTATGCCTGGCAGGCAGCACCCAGAAGAGCTCTGCCTCCAGTTCAGGGGCTGCTGCCTGTGGTTCCCTCCCATGTGCAAATAGGAGTTTTGGCTTGGTGTTGGGGAACATGCAGAGAAGTCCAGCCTGTGTGCCCCTGGCTCCTGCTCAGTGCTTTGCTTCCAAACCTCTTTAGCCATAACCTTTGCAGACATGGGAAAAAAAGTCTGTACACCAAGTGTGGTGGCTCATGCCTGTAATCCCAACACTTTGGGATAACAAGCCGGGTAGATCACCTGAGGTCAGGAGCTCGAGACCAGCCTGACCAATATTGTGAAATCCTGTCTCTACCGAAAATACAAAAATTAGCCAGGCGTGGTGGTGTGCACCTGTAATCCCAGCTACTCAAGAGGCTGAGGCAGGAGAATCACTTTGAACCTGGGAGGCAGAGGTTGCAGTGAGCCAAGATCATGCCACTGCACTCCAGCCTGGGTAACAGAGCCAGACTCTGCCTCAAAAAAAAAAAAAAAAAAAAAAATTAGCTGGGCGTGGTGATGGGTGCCTATAATCCCAGCTACTGAGGAGACGAGGCAGGAGAATCGCTTGAACCCAGGAGGCAGAGGCTGTAGTGAGCTGAGATGATGCCATTGCACTCCAGCCTGGGTGACACAGCAAGACTCCATCTAAAAAAAAAAAAGAGTTTGTGATCAATCTTTAGAAGTGACTAATTAGGATCGCTGTACACAATTGTGTAGCTTGTATACCCAGCCAATGAGGTAAATGGGGCTGGATAGGGCTGAAATTACCAAGCCATGTGCCCATCACACAGAGGGTGTCATGACGGGGGCATGGGCAGCAGGGAGAATCTTTTTCTAATTTGGACAAAGATGCCTCATAGGCTAGTGGAGACCTGTAAGTACCAGAAGGATATTAGGAAACAGGAGAAACAAAATAATTTCTCACCCTTGGGTAATTCTGAAGAGCCAGAAGAATTAGCCCTGATTAGAGTCCTGATGCTTCCATCCTATGAAACAATCCCTCCCACCGCACTACATGGCCAGAGGCTGTTGCAAGGGACTCCATAGCCTAAACTGCGAGGCAGTCGGGCAGCACTCTGAGAGCAAGAAGGCGTGGTTCAGAGGGAGAGGCCCCATTTCCCAACCCCAGTCTGAGGGGTGGCCTAAAATCCTAATTCTCAGGCCACCTGATATGCTATGCACACAGCACACTGTGTTTCTTCACATGCCCCCCCTCCAACCTTTCAGCTCTGAGGTCGCAGCCATGGTGGCCAGGTGAGCCAGAGGCCCTGTGGTCAAGAGAATGAGGTAGACAACTTCCAACTCCTGTGAGATACAGGAGGCTTCAAAGAGGAACAAAGGGGATCCCCTGCATGTTGGGGAGGTGGCAGGAACAGGGTTTTTAGCTCTCATCACCCATCAGGGCCCAGTACATGGGAGCAGGGGCCCAGGAAGAGCACACAAAGGGCCACCACCAACCAATAATTCAAGGACACAAGGACACCCACAAAGAGGCACGGCAAGGACTTATTGGGATAGTAAGATGAATAGATTTAATCACTCTTGCTTGAAAAACAAGACATAAATTAGTATATATATATAATTTATATATTTTATGTAGTATATATACTATATACAGACATTAGAAAATGTTTCCTTTCTGTGAGGCTGAGGGAAAGGTGAAGGATGGCAGTGAAATGACACAGGCAGGGGCTGAGTGACGAAGGTGGGAGAAGAAGACCACGTCAGCACTCCGGCTTGCAGTGGCTGAGGGGAAAGGATTCCCCACTGGCGGCATCTCTGGCCCATTCAACAACTTGGTCCTGGGGGAGGAGAAGCAAGGAAGTGAGGGGCTGGCTTCTGCAGAAAGAGCTCCCCTCCTCCTTGCGGGGAGAACTCACCACTCAGGGAGACTTTATTGCACTAGGGGCTACCAAGGATGGGCAGAGGTTAAGCACAGTGTACATCTTTATAAAACTCACATCAGAATGAGAGACTTCACGTGGGCCTCTCACACAGTGATGAAAGAGAGGCAGACGCAGGGCACGAGGGTATGGGAAATGGGGAGATATGAAGAGGTGGATGAGAAGCAATCTATACAGAAGAAACATTGGCTTTCTTTGTTCCCTACAGTGGGACAGTTGGTAGGGACTCCGTGTCTTCACTCCCAGGAAGGTTGCAGGGGTGGGGTGGGGCGGGGGGAGGGTTGGCAGCGGTGGTGGTGGTGGCGGCAGCGGTGGCAGCGGCGGCAGCAGGAGCGGTGGTGGCAATAGGAGGTGTGTGTCAAGGTGTATGTTAAACAGTGTGAATTCCCTTCCAGATGGCTCCAGAGAGGGAGAAAGAGGTGCAGGACTGCACCGGGTAAGGCGCTCAGCTTCTTTTCTTAGAGAGACAAATCCACAGGGTCAATACACAGCCAAAAGCATATACTCAGGATTAACATATCACGCTAGCTTCCAGAAGGTTAAGATATAGTCATCAATACCCCCCACCCCTACCCCCTTCCCCCCTCCCCCCACCCCCCTCCCCGATCCACAGCTAAGTCAAACTCCTAAGGACAGTCTGTCTGGTAGAGAGATGTTAAGAGAGGAGCCTCAAGCCTGTAGCAACAGCCCCTGCGCTGGGCTGGGCTGGGCCGGGCAGGCTCCTAGGCCTGCACTGGGTCTCCCCAGGCAGACGTTTTTACCAGGTACCTTACCCAAAACGAGTGGGGTGATCCCAGATGCTTGCTCCCTAGTGGACTGAGCTGCCCTGCCCATCAGTGAGGGGCAGGGCACTTTGGGGATGGCTGGTGTGGAGCTACTGGACCTGGAGGTGAGGGCTCCCCAGGCTGCCAGCTTGTTGGGTGGCTGCAAACAGCCTAGTGTGGCTGTTTTCTGCAGGTGTCTCACCCAGGCACAGGACCTCAGGGTGGCACCTGCCAGTTGAGTGTGAGCCCAGGGTGGTTGGGCACATCTGGACTGAGCGCCCTCTCCCCTCGGCTTGGCGCTGTGGCCTGCTGCTACTGCCACTGCTCCCAGTACGGGAGCTGATGTCACGAGGAGCTCAAGGCCCGAGGGTCTGCTTGCAGGCCCTGGCTCCCCCAGCGCCCAACACGGATTGAGCAGGAAGTGAGCCTGATGTCACCTCTCAGCCCCAGAGAAGAGATAAAATACAGCTCTGCTGTGAGCAGAGTGACGAGGGGCCTTTGCCCTCACAGTGAGGCCCAGATGCCAGGGAAGGGGTGAGGACACCCAGGGCGGCAGCTAAGCCTGCAGCCCTTAAGAGAGAGCCTCAGTCAAGGGAGTTTCCACTCCCCAGAGACTGATGGGCTCTTGGACCCTGACTGGCCCAGCAGACACACACACTCACCACAAGATGCAAGGACCACAAAGCTCAAACCTGGGGCCATGGTTGGGGAAGGGGGACAGGTGTGGGCAGATGCCCTACTTAATAAGGGTTTTTAAGGAGTGGGTAAATGTGCTCATAACAGTCGCAGAGGTTGGGGAGCCTGGTGGTTGCTCCATGGCTGCCCCTGCAGCTGCTGCCGCCTGCTGCTGCTGCTGCTGCTGTTGTTGTTGTTGCTGCTGCTGTTGTTGCTGCTGCTGCTGGTTAAGGTTCCGGGCTGTGGACTCCTCAGCTGCACGCAACAGGAAGGTGTAGTTCCTCACCACCTCTTCTACCTTGGCCAGCAGCTCTTGGCGCTGGGCCTCGGAGCGCACGATGAATACCAGCCGCACGAAGGTCTCAATGAGGCTGCTCAGCACCTGGAAGCTGCCCGTGATGGCTGCCAGCATGTGAGTCGGGCTCTTGTCCACATTGGCCACACGGCGGCAGGAGGCCCGGAGCTCCTTGAACTTGAGCGCTAGCTCGAGCTTATACTCGGAGATCTGAGAGACATAGGGCTTGGGGGCACGGGCCTCAGGGCTAGCCACACACTGCCGCAGGACTGTCAGCAGTTCGTTGGTGTCCAGCCGGGCAGCCAGGAAGCCATCAGGGAGGCCATAGGCATGGGCTCTCAGGGCATTGATCTTGGCCAGGCTCCCCTCGAAGGTGGACACACGGAGGTCAATCTCCTGAGTGCGGGAGGCCTCAGGGCTGCTGCTGCCGCAGGTGGCAGCATCCAGCACCTGCAGGGTCCTGCTCACCACAGGTACCACCTGCTCGTCCAGCTTCATGCCGGGCAGGATCTTCATGGGGATAGAATAGGAGAGCTCATCCTTGCCATCACTGGCATCATCTGCCATGTCACACTTGCGGTAATAGAAGCAGTAGCGAATGGAGCAGCACTTGCTGCTCTCACTGTCCTCGTCTAGATCAGCAGGCTTCCGGTACACCTCCTCGGGCAGTGAGAACAGGGCCATCTGTCTGGGGCCTTTGGTCTCCGGGGCAACCTGGACATAGGAGGGGTCTCCCAGGGTCGGTGACTCCAGAGACCTGCTTTTGGGACCCAAGGCTAGGGGGAGGCTTGCCTCTACCTCCCTGGCCTCCCTGGGCAGCATGCCCAGGGGCGCATGTGGGTAGACATCTGAGGTCAGCAAGGCCCTGTCACCCTGGTCCAACTCACTGATACTGTAGCGGCGCATCAGTTTCCTATAATTGGGAGCTCCCAGACACTCGCCCCCTGAGGCACACGTGGTCAGGCACGAAACGCCACTCTCGGGGTCTGATCGGCACTCTCGGGATTCCAGGCTGGTAGAACGAATGCGCTGGACGTTGATGGGGCTGCTGAGGTTCATGCCTGGGCTAGCCTCTGGCTGCCTCTGGGTAGGGAGGACCCTGTCCCTTTCCCTCCCCCGGAGGCTGGGCACTGGTGTCTGGGCGGCTTGTGGCCTGCCCCCCCGGCAGATGCGCTTGCAGTCACAGCTGCGCCTCTGCTCACGGGACATGCCAGGCCCCTGCTGCACAGGGCTGCTGCGGAGCTGGCAGCTACAGCGGCCAGGTGCTGGAGGTTGCAGGTACTCGGTGCCTGGCAGCTCCCCCTGGCTTGGTGGTTTTAGAAGTTCCTCAAGGAACTCCAGCTCATACTGCTTTACCTTCTGCAGCTGGGCCTGCCGTTCATCTGTCTCCTTCTTCTGGCGGGTTGGGAAGGTGGCAGAGAATAAATTGCGTAGCCGGAAAGGACCTCGGGATGACTTGGGCTTTGCAGGGCCTTCAGAGGTCGAGTGGGCTCCATTGAGAGTTGTTTCAAGTTTCCTAGAGGGCATAGTGCTCACCTGCAGGCTGGCAGCCTGAGACCTCAGTGGGCTCTGGCCTCGAGGTTGGCAGCTGGGGCTCTGGCCTCGAGACTGGCTGATGGGGCTGTGGCCACGGGGCTGGCAGCTGGGGCTGTGGCTTCTCGAATGGCAGCTGGGGCTCTGCAGAGCCATGGGGTAGCTAGCTCGGGGAACCAGGCTGGTCTCTTCGAGCTTGGTGCTTTTGGGTGTACTCTCCAGCTGCGCCTTTTCCCCTTGGCTGGAGATGGTGCCCTGCTTCTGTAGGATGGGCTTACCACCGTCTGGCCCACCTTTGCCTGCCACCTCCCCTGTAGCTTGCTTGCCCACTGACTCTCGGCTTGCTCGCAAAAGATAGCTTTTGGGAGGGAGATTTTGAACAGGCAGCCTGTCCTCCTGTGGGGAGAGGTGCAGGCTGTCAGCCCGGCTGCCTGTGGGTGCTCTGGGGCTGGAAGAGATCTCTGTGCCCAGCTGATGCTGAGAATTTCGTGAGGTCTCTGGAGCACTGGGGCTCATTTTGAACTTCAAATTCTTGTTGGCACTGCTGCTCATCATGCTAACTTCTGGCCTTGCCATGCTAACCTCTGGCCTCGCCATGCTGGCCTCCAGCCTTCTCTCACCCCTGCTGGGGGCGTTACCCAACGCCCCACCGGGAGTGACTAGGTTCTTGCTGTGAACCACCTGCTGTAGGGCGGCCGAGATGATGGCTGGGGTCACACTGCCCTTTGGGTCCAGGATAAGCTTGGGGCTCAACCTGACCTCCTTGGGCAGGTTCTCTCTCAGCTCAGAGACCTGCTCTTCACTGAGGGATGATGTAGCCGCTCTCAGTGACATCTCTAGACCTGCCCTAGTGTGGCCAGGCCCTTTGTCCTCAGGAACTGGGGACAGCAGGCTCAGATTCTTCTGTTCACTAAGCTGTGGGGACAGTGCTGGGTGCACTGCCAAGGAGTATGTTCGTTCTCCCTGTGCCTGGCCCTCTGACTGGGGCAGCTTCCTCCGGGCGCCAGGGGGGCCAGAACTCTGGCCTGTGGCAACTGGCTGGAGAGATTGGTTGGGATCTGGGCGCCCGAGAGAGTAAGGGGCCGTGAGAACGGCCTGGGCTGCACAGCTCTGGATCCGGAAGGGCAGGTCCTTGCGGGCAAGGAGGGTGTCCTTGTTGAGGTGCTGGGCCAGGAAGTAGGTGGTGTTCTGGTGCTGCTTCATGGCTGACATCATCTCTGACATGTCTGTGAGCTCTGAAGAGTTGGTTTCATGACCCGAGTCCAGCGATGATTCAGGAGTGATTGTGGCCAGCACAATCAGACCTGGAGGAACAGGGATAGGGCTTGTTACGCTTACTGAAATCAAGTTCTTTTCCAGCTCTACACGGTTGTCCCTCGGTATCCATGGGCGATTGGCTCTAGAACTCCCGAAGATTCCAAAACTTGCAGATGCTCAAGTCCCTGATATGAAATGGCACAGTATTTGCATGTAACCTATGTACATCTTCCCATGTACTTTAAATCCTCTCTGGATTACTTATAATACCTAATACAATGTAAATGCTACGTAAATAGTTGTTACACTGTGTTGTTTAGGGAATAATGACAAGAAAAATCTGTAGATGTTCAGTATAGATATATTTCTTTTTTTCGAATACTTTTGATCTGTGGTTGGTTGAATCAGCGGATGCAGAACCCTCAGATACGGAGGGCTGACTCTTTAGAGAGTGCATGGAGGCCAAGGTTAGCCAGCAGTATTTCCAGCTGGAGAAAACCAGTCAGGCCTGGTGAGAATGCAGTGCTGAAGGTGGGAGGAGTGGAGGGGAGGGGACAAAGAGGGGAAAGCAGTAAGAAGGGGATGAAAGACTAGAATCCAAAACAGAAACAAAAGAGGTGGAGAGAGGATCTGGACAGTTTGATGGCAAATTACCATGCAAATCACATGCAAAACACCATACTAATCACAACTATTTTTAGATTCAACAGCTAGGAAATTTTTGTTAATTATCCTAAAGAGGGGCTGGCAAAGAGAGGCCCCTCTCTATCCCTCCTCATCTGGCCAGGCCTGCCTACAGTCATTGCAGCTGAGGCCATTTAGCTGAGCTTGTCCTCTCTCCAGCAGCCACATGGGACTCAAGCCTGGGAGCAGCTAGCACTCCCTCCAGACTCGAGCAAAGAGAAATGCCAGCTCTGGGGGCCAAATACACGGGGGCTTTCCAATGTCAAGGGTGTCCTCACACACAGAAAAGGCAGGTTCCCTCTGACCCCAATCCCTTCACCCGCCCTGTCTACACTTTTCCCTGCCTCACATGCTTTCTCATAGTCCCTATTCCTCCCTATTCTTTTTCTGTTGCTGTGTCATTTACCTCTTCTATTTTTTTCTTTTGAGATGGAGTCTCACTCTGTCACCCAGGCTAGAGTGCAGTGGTGCAATCTCGGCTCACTGCAACCTCCGCCTCCCAGGTTCAAGTGATTCTCTTGCCTCAGCCTCCTGAGTAGCTGAGACTACAGGTGTGCACCAGCACACCCAGCTGATTTTTCTCTTTTTAGTAGAGACAGGGTTTCACCATGTTGGCCAGGCTACTCTTGAACTCCTGGCCTCAAGTGATCCACCCGTGTCAGCCTCCCAAAGTGCTGGGATTACAGGTGTAAACCACTGAGCCCAGCCGTCTTCTCTTTTTTTTAAGGTGTATGTGTATGGAGGGACATTTGTGTGACTATGGGTACGTGTCTGATATGAATTTTTCTACAAGATGGATATACGTGTGTCTATAACAGGGAACAGCATGCATGTTGTACGATTCTCCTACTAACTAATATGTTGTAACAATAGCTACCACTTACTGAGGCCTTACTGTGTGTTAGCCAGTGCATACACGCTTTGCATGAATGATCTCATTCAATCCTTATGACAACCCCATGTGATAGAACTACTGTTATAAAACTCATTTAAGATGACAAAAATGAGACTCAGAGAGAATAAGTGCCTTGCCAAAGGTTACACTGACAATGATTGAAGAAACCAGGACTTGGGTGGATCTGATTCAGAGCCCATGTTCTCAGACAGGATAAAGACCTCAGCAATGAACAGTGATGGTGCTTGGCTCCCTAAGTCCCAGTTCACTAGTTAGTAAGTTGGTAGTTTTGCTTTGCTTTCAATCATGTGCATGCTGGATGTTCTTCGCCTATCTTCTACATCTCTCACAGTTTTTCTCTGATCCTCCAACCTGGCCTGCATCCATAGCTGTCATGACCCCAATCCTTGCGATCTATCTGTAAGGCATCTCCAAAGAGATGCAATGGCGAGAGCCAGAACTCTAGCTAGAGCTGAGCAGCTGCTCCCTGCTGTAACATGGATGCTCCTCTGACCCTATCTAAACAACCTTTGATCCATCCACTTCCCTGACATATCTCAGTGACTCTGACATCTACTTGGGAAGACAAAAATGTTACCTACTGGCCCTTTCTGGACAGGAGAAGAAGGGAGAGGAAAGAAAGAGAAGGAATGGGTCATTACCTGCAGTCTGTGGGGGTGGTGGGTGCGGTCCATCCTCGGATGCAGCCAGGGCTTCCAGAGCCTGCAGAGTGGACACCAGGGCATCATCTAGCTCCTGGGCATGATCTCGAACTGTCCGGGTCTGCACACTGTCAATCAATGTCACTGGAATCTCATCGTAAAGAAGCCCACGCAGGTGGCGTCCTTGCTCCTGGCTCTGGACAGCCCGGCGCTTGGGGTCATCCTCATCAGAGCTGTTGTCTCGGAAACCAGGGGGTGGGGCAGCAATGGCAGGCAACAGAGAAGTTGTCTCATCTTCCTCCTCCTCCTCCTCCTCACTCCCAGGTGGTGGGAGGGACATCAAATCTACTATATTGTCACGAGAGGAGCCAGGCTTCCCACCTTTGCGAGGGCCCAGCTGCTCCTGGAGTTTGGCTTTGCAAGAGTCACAGTAGAAATTCAGGGCGTCAGCCCCAAGGGAATTGTCCAAGGTGTAGGACCGGGCCCTGCTGGCACAAGGCTCGTGGTCTAGGCTAGCTGCATCAAAGTCATCGGGGACTACCTCATAACCTTGGCCAGAGCTTTTGGATGTGGGGTCAGACTTGGTTCGGGGCCTGGTCTCCTCAAAGAAGATTAGGTTCTCGTTGACATCTGTCCGGCTTTCCTGCTCCTTCCTTTGTTCCCGCATATGGAGGTAGCAGAAGCTGACAAGCTCAGAGTCGGCAGGCGGGGGCGTGCAGCGGCTCGATTTCTTGGGGCTCGTGCCCACGCTGCCCACATAACTATTCTCCTTTTTCCCCAGGTGGCTCCCAGTGACAGGGTGGTGGGCGCTGTGCATGTAATCTAAACCCAGAAAGAGAATCAACAGATGAGCCCTGGTGCTGAGGATTGTGACTGAGCTCTCTTGGCATCTCTGTCTCATGTCTCTGCAGCACAACCAAGTGGCAGGTCCCAAGACAAAGCATTACCTGGCTGCCAGAGATTAGGGGTAGGGAAGTTGATGAGCTATGCTACTGCTGACCCTGAAAGTAGAGTGAGTAGAGTCTAATAACCTGAGCTGCTAATAGCCCCATCACCTCTGAAATGGGAAAAGGCATGGGGTATGGTAGGGGTAGGGGTGAACACCTTAGTTTAGGGCCTGGTGTCTGGGCACAGCTGGACTCTTACATGGATACCCCCGGTCTGCAAGTCAGCTGTAAACGTATGTCCCCATTGGAACTGTTCCTGCCCCTGCCTCCACCCTTTTTCAGAGTTTTTCCAACCACCAGTGCTCTGTTGTTCTTGTTATCTTGAATCTCTTCTAGCAGAAGGAAATAAATCTGACAAGTTACTAATGCTTTAGTCGG
Source organism: Cacajao melanocephalus (assembly GCA_963573385.1). Lineage (NCBI taxonomy): Eukaryota > Metazoa > Chordata > Mammalia > Primates > Pitheciidae > Cacajao > Cacajao melanocephalus. Next base: position 24,517 of record CAUYLG010004807.1, read on the forward strand.
AACCTGTTAAACAGACTACCTACAATGCCCAAGAGTTTGCATTTCAAAGAGGCCTGTTGATGGAGGGATCCTAAAGAATAATGCTGTATAGTACAATTCCAGGATCTGAATGTATAAAGTATATGGGAAATAGCTAGGACGTGCATATGTGACAGGAGGGCAGGGGAAGCATTCTTATCATTCTTCAAATTTTATTCCTTTCTGTATTCATGCAGGACCAGCCCTACCTGCCACACATACATGTGGCAAACACTCTCATCAACCACTCTTAATGATGGTAGGTGTGTGCATCTGAGAATTATCTACAGCAAATGCTTTATCTGTGAATAGCTTCTCTCACTGTTTTTGGAGTTCTTCCCCATGTTATCTATGAGAATATACTCAGAATGCAGACAGAAAGATGACAAGCACTAAGTTAGGCCCAGGTCCTAATATACATGATCCTACTTAATCTTCATAACAACCCAATGAGGTAATTATTATTATCCCCATTTTACAGAGAAAGAAACTGACTCACCTAAGGTTACACAGACCGAGTAGTAGACTGGATTTGAGCCTAGGTCTCAAGGACTTCAAAACCCGTGTTTTTAGCCATTACCCCTATAGCTCATCATGGTGGTTAAGATGCTCGAAAACAAGACTTCAAAATGCCTCTCAAACTCCAGTTTGACAGAGTCAATGTGCCAGTGTTGTCTTTCGCTAGAGCTTACACCTATGACAAAAGCACAGCACTGGCACGTAGCAACAAAATCCCCAAATACAGGAAGAAAAAACTGACAGAATTGAAGGGAAAAATACACAATTCAACAACAGTAGTAGGAGACTTCAATATTCCACTCTCTTTGCTTGCTTTTTTTTTTTTTAATCCCTGAGATGGAGTCTCGCTCTGTTGCCCTGGCTGGAGTGCAGTGGTGTGATCTCAGCTCACTGCAACCTCTGCTTCCTGGACTCAGGTGATTCTCCTGCCTCAGCCTCCAGAGTATCTGGGATTACAGGCATCTGCCACCACACCCGGCTAATTTTTTGTGTTTTTGTTAGAGACGGGGTTTCACCATGTTGGCCAGGTTGGTCTCAAAATCCTGACCTTAGATGATCCACCAGCAATACTATGCAGCCATCAAAAACGATGAGTTCGTGTCCTTTGTAGGGACACGGATGAACCTGTAAACCATCATTCTCAGCAAACTGACGCAAGAACAGAAAATCAAACACCGCATGTTCTCACTCATAGGTGGGTGTTGAACAATGAGAACACATGGACACA
>CAUYLG010004808.1:0-48148 GCA_963573385.1 Cacajao melanocephalus
AGGCATGTAGGGAGAACACCAACAAAGCAGAGAAAACCGAAATGCAGTCTGAAACAGCAAAGGTCTGAAACCCAACTCTGGGCTTACAAACACCCTTACTTTACTTTTATTTATTTACTTACTTACTTACTTACTTACTTATTTTTTGAGATGGAGTCTCACTCTGTTACCCGGGCTGGAGTGCAATGGCACAATCTCGGCTCACTGCAACCTCTGCCTCCCAGGTTCAAGTGATTCTCCTGCCTCAGCCTCCCAAGTAGCTGGGATTACAGGCCTGCACTACCACGCCCAGCTACTTTTTGTATTTTTAGTAGAGACAGGGTTTTCACCATGTTGGCCAGGCTGGTATTAAACTCCTGACCTTGTGATCTACCTGCCTCGGCCACCCAAAGTGCTGGGATTACAAGCGTGAGCCACTGCTCCCGACCCATTCTTACTTTCTTACACCTTTAAGTAGATGTAGGGTCTCCAGGTCCCAATCCACTTTTGTGAGACATTTGTCTTTGTCTTCGTACCAATCCAACCCCTTCAAGTTCCCAATCACACCCACGTGGACCTTAGATTTATTTTCTGCTGACATCATTTCAAAAGCCATGAACATGACCTCGTGGATGTAAAAATTCACCTTCCAATTCTCTGTCAAGAGTGCTACTCAGAGCTAGGGCTCCGGGTCTCTAGCCTGGCCCTCCTAAGTGCCAGGTACTTGTTATTTTTTTTGTTTTCTTGCCTAATTCCACATGTAACATGTTGTCACATGCTCCCTGCTAGACCCGCATTCCCAGGTGCCCATCAGGTATGTCCCTGGAACTTCCAACTTACCTCATTCCAAACCGAACCCACGCCTTCTCACCTCTTCACACTCTACACCGCTATACTGTCCCAGCCAATAATCGCGCCCCACACTCTGCATTTGACTCCCATCATTCTCACCATCATGCTCTTCCTGGGGAATTCTGCCAGGGTCGACTCTTCCTCGCCTTCCACTCCTAACCCTCACCCCAGTCTTGACCTTTAACATCAGTCATTAGAACTTATCACAGTGATCTCCAAACTTGGTTCCTTGTTTATACCATCCATTCTCCCTCCCTAAACCCACGTAAGTGTATTTAAGTACCTTATCAGAAAGAAATCAGTTATTTTTCATTTGCTGAAAATTTTTCTATAAGCTAAGGTCCAAAATGCTTAGGCTGGCCCCTGCCTACTTTTTCCAACCTCATCTCCTACTCCTCACCAACATACTCTCAGGCCAAGCTACATCTCACTTATGTTACCTGAATGTGCCACGAACTCTCCCTTTGCATGTCTCAGCCTGGAATGCCCTGTCACTTTTGGCCAAAAGAATCTCCCCGTTTTTCTAAAACCCAGGCAGATCCATCCACTTACCACCTCAGTGAGCTTTTCCTGACTCCTCTTGGGACATTTTCTCCTTCTTCCCTAAGTTATAGGTTTCCTAACTATCCCTGCTATAGCTATAGCTTATGAAAGTAATGTCTTTCTTGCCCAACAATTCCCTTAATTAAACTTTGTCCCTCCATTGACTAATATGGGACCTGACACAGAGTAAGTGCACAAGTAATACTTGATAGATCGATGCAAGGAGGCGATATATTCTATTATACTGCTTTTAAACATTTGAAACTGTAGAGGAATAGTAGATTTTCTTGCCTCATCCTAGTCCTCCCTCAGCTGGCTCATCTTTCACGTATTGATTCTAAACTGCACATCACTAGCATCCTGAGGGCATTCACCGAATGCTCAAGTAAAAGGCAGAGAGATATGGGACAGAACACTGAAGACAATCTATAAACCTGCCCCCAAGGAACTGAGACTAATGAGAAGATAAACACAGCTGAAGCCACAAAATGTGAATCCAATGAGGACTATAACTAATGAGAGAGAAAACCAGAGTGTGTTTGCTACCAAGAAAATAATGATGGAAAAGACCAATTAATAAAGGGATGCTGTCAAACGCCATGACAATTTTCATTAAAACATTTTATTAGGCTGAATATGGTACTGATGCCTTTTCATTGAGGTTTGTAATAAAACTTCTCCACTAAAGATATTCTTAATTCAGATGCCAGGCATCGATACTGTCTACTATCTCCTTAAATCTTTGTGGAGTTTAAAACTCACATTGCTGATTTCAAAGATAGGGAGTAGACAGTGGCTTGTGAAGCAAATCCGCTTTCAATATTTTGATCATCAGAGCAAGCATTATACATATGAAAGTTAAAGGTATTCTAAACTACATACAATCTCATCTCTATGGACAAGTCTTTCTGAGGTTCTAGATTACCAGATGAAGGTGTTGGCAATGTCACAGAAGCAAAATCCTTAAGCGTGGGCAGGTGAGAGATGGGAGGCCATCAGTATAATCCCTTCTAGATGCCGTGGTGGCAGAATGCGGAAAGGGGGCCTTGGAGGCAGCAATCCAGACTGGAGAAGATGGACCAGGTAAATTTTCATGATCTCCCTGGCTACACTACCCTAATGGTTGAAAACTCCTGGACAATTACTGCCAATCTACCCCCTGAAGCCAGTTCTCTTGTGAGTATAGGGATAATGTCACCAGAATGTCATCAAAATGTAACACCTTCTTGGACTTTTTAATCTACATGTCCCACTGGGAGCAGCCATGTTGGATGCCACCTTCTCAGGTCCTATTTCTGCTCTTAGGGTTGAGTTGTAACTTAAGGCATAGAAATGTGCCTCTGTATTTCTGCTGTGGAAAGAAAATTGTTTGACAAATGTCGTTCCTTAGGAGAAAAATGACAAAATAAAATAATCTTTCCTGGGCCCTTAATATTTCTTTCCAAAACTTGAGAAACATCAGTTAATAGGGGTTCTCAGGCATGGTAATAAGGATGAAGAGACTGAAACAAATGTAAAAAGCCTTGTTTTCAAAGCCTGGCATTGATGTCATCATTGACTTCACCTGTCATAATTAATACCTGTCCCCATTCAGGACAGTCAACTTGTGAAAAGGCAACATAAGCCAAGCATTTTTTTATGCCAAAGTCATATATCTTCTAGATCTGCCTGACACAATATGTATGTGGGCATATGTGTGTGTATATTTATAAATGTGCATGTGTGTATATATGTATATGTATGTATAAATTCACTCTGCACAGAACCAGCTATTTTCGTTCACTGACTGCTCAGTATTATAGGATTGGAGCTTCTCTTCTCAGAGTCTATTTCTTAAAGACCGGCGCCTCCAAGTCTGTATGTGTGTGTATCACTCATACTATCACAATACAAATTAGACAAAATAGATGCTTAATGGTGTAATTCACTTTACAATGGCACTATTATTACAGCATTACTCTATTTTCATTACTAACACATATTAGAATCGGCTTCCACCATGTTTGAGTGAAGAAATAAAACAACCTAATCACAGTGCCAATTAATTCTGTAAAAATCGTGTAGTATATCAAAACTAAAACATCTCACAGCATCTCAGAAAGACGGGATTCCACACTTGTTTCACTCTTTTTTGCCTGCTATGCCTCTACTCCTTGAATACTTTGACCTATCCTAGTCCAGTTATAAGCCAAAATCGATCAAAGACCCTTAGCAAGTTTAATTGATTCTCCGAGAAAGGATATTATAATCCATCAGCACACCCTCACCTTGTGCTGACTTTATTTTCCTGGGTTTGCCCAATACCATTGTGGTACGAAAAACTACTCTTTCTCATGCTGTTCTCTCATCAGCTCAAATACTGTAACAGCAGAGCAATTTCAAACAGGTTGTGAGTCTTTGAGAGTACTGCTTGCAAAGTGCATGTAAATTATTAGATTACATTACAAGTGAAAGACTCAGCAGTGGGTCACCATAGTGGAGCATTAATGTAGAGCAAGTTGAATGGAACCCTTGCAGGCAAGCTTCTCCAATGTGATTTTTTTTTTTTTTGGCAGAAAGGAAAGTGAATAAAGGGAAGGGAGGGCAAGGAATGATGGGCTGCTGAAAAGTGAAGTCTCTGAGGGCACTAAGGCAAGGTGGGAATAAGGGAGCAACCCCAGCCTCAGTGCCTGAAGCGGGCAGCCAGAGGATGCTACAAGAAGAGTGGGAGCAGGGAGACGGGGAGGAAAGGAAGAAGCCAGACACAGGTATGGGAGGTAATGTCAGGAAAGCGCAACAAGTGGCTGATGGGACTGAATTTAAGTGATTTGTCCTCTCTTGGTCGGATCCAGCCCATGGTAGCTGAGCTGAGGGATCAAGGCAAGATCCAGTCCCAAAATGCAAACAGGTTGTAAAAGCAAAGGCTTCAGGACCTCCACCAAATACTTGAGGCTCTTGTTGATTTCACAGAGCAGTCCATCAGAACCAAGGAGCAATGCTACAAGAAAAGGGAGCTGAAGACAGGCGGAAAAGAAGGGGAGAGAGGACAAGGGCACCCCACCCTCCTGTATAAGCTCCATCATCACCACATCATCGGAGCTATACGTACTGTGTGCATGTACGATCCTCCAGATCACCCTGGGAGGCTGGCATCATCATCATGGCTATCACCATCATCCCAGCGTTCAGGTGAGGAAATTGAGTGATTAATGAACTTATCTAAGGTCACACGGCTAGCACAGAGCACACCTGGGTCTTGGCCCAGGTCAGTCTTACTCCTCCCAGCAGGCTTGTAAAAGCCACATACATAACACGTCCAGCTTTGATCTGAGTTGCTCAAGACTGGAGTAGGCCTAAACCGACAATTGAGGGGATCAGTGGATTCAAGACAGGCAAAAGTCGGACAAACGAGGGCAGCTGGGTCCAAACGAAAGGCCTCATTGGAACTATAAGCCAGCAGGGGAAGTGCCTGGAGAGTGGGGAAGTGCTTGGAGAGTGGGATAGTGCTGAGCTGGTCTACTGAGAAAGCAAACACCTCTGCAGGGCAATGTGGAAGAGAATATCTGCATAGTTAATGAGCACCTATTTTATGCAAGGGATGCTGCAGGGAGTAAAAACATAAACTTTGGTCCTGATCTCCTTAAGGAGACTAGGCTCATGCCCAGGAAATAACTATCAGATGGTGCAAAATGAACCTCGCAGATGAAGAAGTTACATGTTGATTAAATGAGCAAGGCCCATATGACTGACTGCTATAACAGACAGGGGTCTGGGAGCTTCAAGAGGGAGAAGGTGGATCTTACCTGGAGTGAAAATGATGGTAGGATTTCAATGAGTGAAGAGAGAGGCAGGGGGACTGGGCGAGGCAGAGGAAGAGGGGAAAGATGAAGGCACATATAAGGTAGAGAGATGAAAAGGCCAAGTTCAAATCACATTTAGAAGAGAACCACCATAAATGCCTGGTCCGAGGTGACCCAGACAGGGAGCTTCTTAAAGAAATGTACCCCTCAAATATAAGATCCAGAAAGGCAGGGAGCTCACCTCTCTTGTTTGCTTCCCCAGGCCCCAGCACATAGAAAGTACTCAGTAAATATGTTGAATGAAAGAATGCCACCGTTGGGCTCTCACAGTGACGGCAGTTCCAAGCAAAGAGGGATTCCAGAATTTATATTCTAAGCCAGTCTAGGCAGATGTGCCCCTAAATGCACTAGCATTTTAACGAGCATGTGCTAAAAGTGGCATAAAGATACTGTATGATTATAAATAATATTTACATTATTTTCCCTCCCCCACCGCCTCCCTGAAGTCATAATGAATAACACCTGGAGCTTAATATCAGTTACTGCGGAAACACTTCCTTCCTCCCCCATGCCGGGCCATGGTCCCCAGAAAGGCTGTTTCTACTTCGTGCCCAGGACAAAGTTTTCAGATTGTGAGGAGCAGCTCATAAATAGAACAAGGAACCAGTTTGGGGGCTCATAACCTGTATTTTAAATCATAAAGCAAAAAATAACCCTGCATCACAGTGAAGGGTAAATATTTCACATGAAAAGTTTGTGTGTGAGCGTGTGTGTACTAGTTCAATATGTAGTATGTTTTTCTCATTGTAGATTACAGTATAAATGCCTTAAAGATATCTCTCTGAGGGGCAAGCAGTTCCAGGATTAGGACCTCTAATATTCAAGCTGAATAACTTGTTTTACTGGCTAAATGTGACTGTCAAATGGTATTTCCCTTCAGTCTGGTAAACTTGGCCCATCCTGAAACATCGAGACGTTCTGTGTAGATTCTGTTCAGAATCAGTTCCTTCAAAGCATCCCCCATTTCACAACACACAAACAATCTTTTGCAGAAGAAAAAATGATTTATTTTTTCTAATTACAGAAGTAACATATACATAATGCAAGAACCTTAAAAAATACAGAAAAGCACAAAGAAAAAGAAACTCACGGATAATCCCACCATCCACAGATGACCACTTTATCATTTCATCATTTTGTTATAAATCGGTCCAAGTTAATTTACTAATATATCTCAGATCACACACACACATACACACAAATTTCCTTTTACAAAAAAGATGGCATACCCTGCACAGTGCCATGAAAGCTGTTACTTTTCACTTAGCAATGGCTGATGAACATTTTTCTTAACAAGAAATACTTTTCTACTGCAACATGATTTTTAATGGCTACATAGTATTCCACTCACAAACTTGATCCTGAGCATCTCTAGAAAAGGCACAGCCTTAAATCCTCTGCTTTGAAAAAACAAGCTTGCTGCGGAGACACACACCTTTGCTGTGGGCCCGCGGCTGTATCTAGCTCCGGAGAGCACTAAGTATGAGATGTTCAACTCCAAACCTACGAATAGAAAGTAAAACTACTTTTACTTTCTATTAAATCAGAGCATGAGACTTGGGCACTATTTTCACTATGTTTTAGAATGGCTTTACTGACATTGCTACAGGCTCGCTGATGGATTTTTAATTAATAATAAAAATGCCCAGTGGGACTGAAAAAACAACAATTACTGACAATGTTTCACTAATAACGCGTAGCCAAAATAACACATGCTTACTTTCATACGCATCCACTGCCTAATGCTCGATCAACTTGCACACATCTTAATATCTTCGTTATTGGAACTTCAGAGGATCCTGGCACAGCACACAAGTGACAGAAACGTAAGAAAGTCCAAGACTTGGGTTCTAGTCACAGCCGTGCTACTTACTAGGCATACGATCTCGAACACGTCACCTCTGTCAGCATCAGTTAAAACAGGGCAGGCTAGGCTCGATAATTCATAAAGCCCTTTCTGGATTTAACGTACTTTCATCCAATAAAATATGACCAAGTGGTAGCATCATGAGTGAGTGTCATATATTTAACACATACCCCCAAGTTCAAGACTAAAAAGTCATCTCTAGAGGGTTCAAGAGCTCTTTCAGTATAGCTTCAGTTCCCCTTCTGATTCCCTGTGAGCCCTCAAGAATGCTAGAGAACCTCACCAATCCTTGACTGTCATCCTTCACACTGTGAAATTTTACAGCTTCCAGGTTAATGGCCTACTCTAAAGAAACTGCCTGGGTTCCCACTTCCTGCACAAACGTGCTCATCCAAAGCACACGGTGAGTGCCAGAAACGGTAAAATACAACTCTGGCCATTTCACACTTGTCATCATCAGTCAACTAATAAGAGCACTAAAAGAGGAATCATTTTTTGATGATCAGGTTATTTCATTTGCCTTTGCTTTCCCAATGCTTCATTACCTGGACAATTGAGAGTTATGGGCAGTTCACCTTCCCAGTTGCCCTGTCCTTTCAGATATAATATCCCTGTTACACAAACGTTCCTGGGAGTACATGCTGTATTGTCACATGGCCTTTTCATCATCCACTGGTTTTATAACTGGAAAGTGAAAACGAAAAGCAATGCAGTTTATTTAAGAGGTTTTAGACTTGCTAAATATACATGTGTGTCCTCTGTGATTGGATGTTGAAAATCCATTAATTTCCACACAGCCACTCCTCCCCATGACTGGCATCCATCATATCCGATGAGATAAGCCTCTTTCCTTCTGGAAGGGTGGAATCACATCTGGTTGCCTTTTCTCTGTCTTTGTCCATTTCTTGAGGTTTCTTTAAAACTAACTGGAAGAGTCGATAAACATGCCTGCCAATTCCCTTTACACCCTAGGAAAGCAGCTCACCATGCCCTTCAGACCTTTTCTTGCTTTTTTCCAAGTATTCCCTTACCTGCCTTTGTCAATTGGCATTCTCGACAAGTTCATCATAACTTCTCAAAGTGTCAACTTTTCCTCGTTTCATTGCCCTTGTTAAAGATAATTTAAAATTAGAAAGTCACATTCCCAGCCATTTCAGAGTCAATGCTAATGTCATTTTCTTTTGCACAGAAGTCTCTTTTCCCTCTAGAAATTCCCTGCCTTCATCCACAGCCCCCACTCCCCAGCCCCAAAACAGGCACTGTTAATCTCTGCAGGCACGAGTCCATTCCCCTATTTCACCTTTCTTATCTTTCCCCCGAAATACTTCACCCAGTGAAACACACTTTAGCTTGTGGTTCTCCTTCCTTCACTCCACTTCAGAGAGAAATGTCTGGGTCTAGAGATTGTAAAGTCACCTTCGGGAAAGAAGCATACAGTTGGCTGTCAATTAATCAGGATAAGACAAAAAAATTACATCACATGCAGCTTGGCTTCTCAGTACATGCATTTATGTTGTGGGGAGCAAGAGGATTTCTTCCATACAACCTAAAATTTACACCTTTTGTTTGGCTATAACTAATTCCCTACCTAACTGCACAGTAGTTAATAGTCTGGAATACTTAAAACAGCGATTACCATACTTCATAGTAGACTCAAACATTGGTTGCCTCATTTCCCCCTCATTCTGTTTCACCTCTATTTTTGCCTGGTTATCCTTGGTAGCAATCTTTGCTTATAAAAAAATGTCAGATGATTTTATATTCTATAATTTTATTCCCATGGCTAGCTTGACATATAGATTTTAAGCCCGTTTATTTTCCCCCATTAAGCACAGACCCAAACGTCACCATTCTTATCACATGCACACCCATCAAGTTTCAGAGTGTCATTTATACACAATTTTATTTCTTCTTACTTTTTTCACACACGCCTACCACTTACGTCCAGCAACTTCACTACATTCATATTTCATAAACTTCATCAGTATTCAGCCAAACCCTCCCCCAAAGTAAGCTGGGTATTTTTAACAGTGTGCCGCTTCTTTCACTGGCTTGAGGATCCTATACTAAGTGGCACCCTTCCTTGCATCCTAGAAGAGTTTATCTATTATGGTCTGTGCATGGAGGCAGAAGCTTCCTAATTGTTTCAGGAAACATTAAGATGTTCATAATCAAGCCAGGTGCAGTGGTACACACTTGGAGTCTCGGCTACTGAGAAGCCTGAGGCAGGAGGAGCCCTTGAGCCTATCTCTTTAAGAAAAATAAAAAAAAAAAAATTGTTCATCATCAAAAGTAAAACACAGTAACATTGTTAAGATGATTCTAGGCTGGGAGATTATCAATAAATCCTCTACACCACAATATTTCTTACTTATTTCCACCCTCTGACTCAGAGTTTCAGAGAAAACATCTGTGGTATAGAAAGTCTACCTGGGGCAGCCTGGAGTCCTCCACCACCTACAAGGGTGTGTGAAACCTGTACTCTCAGCTGTCAGTGGGTGCTGCACAGGGCTCCCCAGAGGACCACCAGGGCCCCAGCTCTGTGGACAAAACAATCACCAGGAAACCACAGCGCCATGTCATTATTAACGTGCCATACTATGTAATGTGATAAGACAGTCTGTAATAATGACATGTCAGTGAAGGCCATAAAAATATGTTAGAAAAAAAAATTGTTCTTGCACCAACACAAGGGAATTGTTATCTATAATTCCCTTCAGCATTAGCATGTAAGAGCTGGAGCAAAATGCTACCCTGCCTAAACTGTGAGCTGTGGTACATTTATTCCTCATCATGCCCCATTCCTCTCTTCCAAGGATTTCTTTAGACAATCTCTTTGATGTCTTTGCTCCAAAAGCAAAAGAAAAATAATAATAATTGGGCTGTCACAAAAGCACAGCAACACTCCCAAGCTGAATTTCTACCACTACAATATCAAAGATAATCACAGGACAACTGCAGAATATATCATTAAGTCAAGCGGGACAGCCCTGAGAAAGCCAGCTTCTGATGGTGTGGTTCCAGAGATGCTTTCCATATTCGTCCAGTGAAAACAGCCTATGCTTGGAAAGAGGGATTTTTGGGGGGCAGTCTAAATGTTGTTTATCAACATTCTTGAAATTATTCCTTCTAACCCTAGAGTATCCTAACTTTCTGGCTTTAAGGGCCTCATGCTAAAGATATCCCTTCAATATATCTATGGAAGAGTTAGGACTACCTGGAGTTTCTATCTAACATTAGATGGGGGGAAACTTACGTTATCTTATTATAATACAGTAAATAACTTACTTGAAAATACAATATCCTTCCTGAATATTCAAGAACGACTTTACCGCCAGGCGTGGTGGTTCACACCTGTAATCCTAGCACTTTAGGAGGCCGAGGTGGATGGATTGCCTGAGCTCGGGAGTTGGAAACCAGACTGGGCAACATGCTGAAACTCTGTCTCTACTAAAGCACAAAAAAATTAGCTGGGTGTGGTGGTGCGTGCCTGTAGTCCCAGCTACCCGGGAGGCTGAGGCAAGAGAACTGCTTGAACCCAGGAGGCGGATGTTGCAGTGAGCGGAGATCCTGCCACTGCACTCCAGTCTGTGTGACAGAGTGAGACTCTGTCTCAAAAAAATAAAAAGGAATGACCTTACATCCTCTTTAACTCCAGAAAAAGAATTAAGAAGAGCCTAGGCTCTGGATGAAATTTTCCTATAAAGTAAAAATCTCAACTAGAATCAACTAATTGAATTTCCGTTTTGCTACCTGCAACTTAGAGAACAAGGGAGGCAAATAACAAAACATACTGATATTGAGGATTTAACAAAAAAAGAAAGCAAGAAAACAATTTCCAGGCTGGGATCAAGATAGATTTAGTCCGATCTCTGACACTGTGTCCATTTACAGTTCTATAATGTACAAGTGGAATTCATACTCAGAACAGTGACCTTGTGGCACCATAAGATTCTCAAACCTCCAAGAAAGATTCAATTACATTCTCAATGTTCTTTCTAGAGTAGGAAAGGGGACTAGTACATTTAGAAAACTTATTCAACAAGGAAAGGACAAAAATTTTTTGGGCTAATCTACAGTTAGTCACAAAAACCAAATCATCAGTAATGTCCTCACACCCTTAGAGAAAAATCATGGTTTACTGTGTATTAATCAACGCTTGAACACTGATTATCAGGCTTTTTTCCTTTGAAGCATTAATTTAAAAATGATACAATTTTATTTTAACGTACAGTGTAAAAAGATGGGGGAAAAAATTAACAGCTCATTTCTAAATCAACACTTCCTATATGAATTAGAAAAAAAAAAAAACCACTAAAAATGACAGAAGAGAGAAGGAGAGACAGAGAGAGTATTATTCCTAAATTCTGAGCAAAAAAGGCAATCTTCATATTCAGAAAACTATACCAAATTCTGGATGAGTATTCACTCCAACACCTGAAGGCCTTTCAAAAATACTCTCTTTGTTCCTGCACAATGTATCACTAATCTGGGAGGAATCGGCCAGGAATCTGGGAGGGAGTAGATGAGGTCTACCCCAAAGTCCCTGTATACTGGCTTGTGGAAGACAGTAAGTGTGAACAGCCAGATATGTCATAATAGAAGAGGTGTGTTTCCTATAATTTTTGTTTTTGCACACATGGCAATTACATTACAGCTCTTTCCCCAGACACCTCGGAAACATAGTTATGCATTTTGCTTCTACAGAAATATAAGCTAAAAAGCTCAATTCATCAAGTTGCCTGGAAAGATGAAGGGGAAAGGAACAGTAAGTTCAGAACACGTGGCATATGCTTTAAGAGACCATACCACATGAACCTCTAATAACCTGCAACTCCATCTGTCCTTCCAACATCATACCGCAAGCTCCTAAATGCAAACATGGGAGAAGCTGGAGGAAAACACGGATCTTCATTCAGAAATGACAGGTCCAAGAAAAAGAACCCATGGGCTTGTCTCACTCCAATTCCAAAGATTAGCTCTGGACAGAGGGCAGTTTGCTTCCAAAAGTGATTCAGCTGTTACCAAAAATCCTCGGAACATTTTCATCCGGAGGTGAACTATTACAATTAACATTCTCACATTTCTCTGTGTCCTTTACGAGTCTACTGCGGAACCAGGAGTGTGTGCTACAGTCCCTACCTCTGCTCCCTTGAAAACAAGCTGAAGGGTCTCATCGTTAGGGGCTTCAACACAGGCTCCGTACTTCAGTTTCAGAAATAGAGGCGTTTTCTAATGCCAAGGGCTCCTCACAATGCCAGTAGGTACTGGAAAATTCCAGCAGGTGACTCACATTAAAAGAGTCTCCCACAGATGTTTTGAGCCACTCAGGACTTGAATTCTAGATTAATAATTCAATTCTTTTTCAAGAAATAAGAGGGAAGCAACAGAAAATGTTATCATAACTATCATCAAATGCATTTTCTAAAATTATTCTATTACATTTTTAAAGGGTATTATTATAAATGTTTTTACGAGCAATTTACCAGAAAATTAAAGTCCTTTAGTTTAAAAAAATAATTACGTTATCCCTCTGGCAAAGGATTTTCTCCCAGCCAGTAGCTCTTTCAAACTATGGGGCATCATTTGTTCACTGTGGCGAGCCGGGTCCATGAGTGGAAAGTTGATCTGAGAATCAATCTTTAGAAGGGGCGCTAAATTGCTAGGTAAGAGCACCTACTAGAAAGTGAATCAGCCAAAACCGAAGGGGGCAAGAGAGGCCTCATACTTTCAAAGTCAAAGACTTACGTGGTTCCAGAAGTCCTCAAGGCTGCACATAAACTACAGGCCCTGTTAAGGGATTTTAAGTCAATCTAAGCTGAGCTTCCAGGGTGTTCGATCTCAACCCAACTGAGCTTTTCACTGTTAATCCCATCTTTCGGTTTCGATTTTTCCCTTAGGTCTGCCGGCCCTAAAAGCCTTCACCTTCAGCACTGGTGTTCCAAACCAACTGCATGGTCCACAGCCATGCGTGGATAACTAGAGTGAAGTAAAATATGTAAGCTGCCGGCATGCACATGTAATAACAAGATTCTGAAAAAGGGTTTTTAACAACAGTTATGTCACGACGCTCATGGCTCCCTGAAGTCCCTGAAAGCCTTGTTAAATTAAAGATTCGCTGCGGTTTTTTTCCGCTTCGTTCCTACTTCCCATGTTGCTTCCTGTCTTTCTTTTTTCTCTTTCATTGTGTTGGAAAGATGGAACTGAATGACACATGCCATCATTAATACCACCTAGAAAATGGACGAGTTTCATTAAAACTGCTAACATTCCCAGCACAGTTTTACGGACAGGGGAAGGTCGTCTTTCAGATTACAAAGTCACACATCTGATTTAGTAAGCTCAGGCAATAAAGGTACACAGTGCATTCACACTTGGATCCCCAAGAGGGAGGAATTCAACAGCAGCCTCAAATCTACCTAGGTCAGTGTCTCATGAGGTCACTGCAATGTCATGATAATCCAGACCACAATTTCTGTGGACTTCAAACACCGACTGGCTAGAAGCTAAACCTGCTACCTTTTGGAAAGCATCTCCCAAATCAGAAGGCTTCCCATTTCACCCAATGCCAAGAACTCCACTCCACCCTCCTGGAGGTTGAAAATGCTAATTATAAGGTGATGATGTTTGCCTTTCCCTTCTAGTCGTGTGCCTTTATGTTTTAAGTATTTAAAAGGCGTAATCACCTAGTGTGTAGGTTAATTTCTTTCCGATATTGTAATTTATGCAACATTAATACTGGATGCCAGCTCCAATTTTCTTACTGCTTACACTCTGGGAGCCGACTTGCATATTCTGCCAACTCCATTACATCATCTGAAAACCCAAACATTTCCCATTTTCAAATCACTCTCAACTACCAGGCATACTTACACATTCTCTCTTTTTCTCCCTAGCTCACACACACAAAGATTGGTACCCCTGAGGAGCAGATGCTACGTCTGAGGTTAAAGTCTGCAAATGCACATAATTTCTGGAAGCTATTACTACTGCTGCGTTAGCTAAAGGATGCCTCCATCTCTGACCTTCCTTTTTCCATTCAGACTGTTATATAACCTAGTGCCTGCGTGCAGAATGTGAGTTGAGTGTTTGGGCCTTACCACCCCCCTCCCATTAAATCTTCCAGGAGGGACAGGCAGGGGCTGGTTCAAAAAATGAGTTGGGGGGGAGCACAGGGTGGGGGTGAATGGGGATATGGGTCAGCAGGTCAGCTGTGCAAGATGTATCCCACTCCTATGCCCCTCTCCCTTTTTGCTGAGCCTAGGGGGCTGGTGGCACTGAATGCCCCAGCGTTACATAATTTGCAAGAACAGCAAGTTACGGATTTGCTAGTCGGTTCTGCAGCCTGCCACCCTGATCGCTTGCAAGAACACCTTCTGGCAAGAATGACACCTGAAGATGTTAATAACACACAGGGTGGGGGTTGGGGGTCAAAAAGGAGAAGGGTGGCAGCACAAACCAAAAATTAGTGCGGCTTCCTAAATACTATGTCCCCCCAATTCCAAAAAAAAAAAAAAAGCCCCAGAAACACATGAAGGGGATTTTCTCCAGTGTTTCTGATTAACCCTGTTACATAACCCGCTCGCATTCCAAATCCACCGTCTCAGGGTCTAAATATACTCTTTGCAGCCAAAAGCTCCCCGCACACAAACTCACCGAGCTTAGCGGCAGGTCCGGACCCCCAGCCCTCATCCCCTTCCCTTTCGTCCCAGCCCTCGCTGCCCCCCTCCCGCTGAAACGGCAGTTCGGCGTGGTCACTCTTTGGAAATCGCCTTTAATTAAATGTTTTTCGCGTGTGTCATCCTGATGGCTTTTACTGTACTCGAATTCCGTGAATGGGAAAGCGCCTGGACAGGGGGTGTGGCTAAGGTGGGGGGGGGGGAGGAATACTGTAAAACAGCCAGCACATGATCAGCCATATTCCTACCTCCAACTATAACATCGAAAGGAAGGGAGCAGCTCCCGGGCCCCCATTCGCCTCTACCCAGCCCTCCCCAACCACTGCCGAAGCCGATTGCAAGAGGAGGGGGCGCGCTGGGCTGGTGCCCAAGCTGGGGCTGGAGAAATCCTCTCCGTCCCCAGCTCGCACGAGCCCGCTTCCTCCGGAGTGACAGGCGTGATTTATACATTATTTACAACAGTAATTAAAGCTGTAGCTTCCTCCTGTTCTTTGCAAACTCCAGGCGCATTCAAATAAATAATCCCCTACTCCCCAGAAAAACCCACATCAGGTTCCAATACCTTTAAGAAAGAGTGAGCTTTCCTCAACAGCTTACTTTAGGAAAGGAGGGAGCAACTGAGCCTCCCCATCCCCCCCCACCACACGCACACGCAGACCAAACACCAAAACGAAGAGTAAAAATCGCCAGGGGAGGAGGAAACATCGCTTGCACTGTCCAACCAGCATGCAACTAGCACTGACCATCCCCAGGTTCCTGCAGGAACGCTTGGAACCTCCAAGAGGGAAGGATTCCCAGAGCAGAAATAAGTTTGGGTGCTTGCTTGCTTTTGTAACGCTCCCTCCTAATGTGCGTGGAGCGCCCCACAGGACCGCCGCCCTCAGCGTGCTGGCGCGCACACGCCCCCCGCCGCCCCCACCCCCGCCAGCCTGGGCGCCGGGCTCCGAACCCCCGGTCTGCAAACTTGCGCATCTCCCCTCGCCGCGCCCGCCAGACAACTTGGCCAGCAGCTCCAGCGCCCGCACCCTCCTTCCTCTAGCCCTTCCTTCAAATCTCAAACGCACCGCCGTGCTCCAGAGAAGGTGTCCACATCGCCCCAGACCCCGGAGCGCCCCCTCTCCACCCCCTGGGCTTCCCAGGTGGCTCACTCTTCCCGCCCCCCGCCCAGACCTGAAAGGGACCGAAAACACACCCCCGACTCGGGCAGCCGGGGTCGAAACTGTCAAGAGGAGAAAAGGTAAAGCAGGAGGAGGGTGGCCATAACAGATTTTTTTTTTTTTTTTTTTTTTTTTGCCCCTTCTTAAAAGGACACTGCCGCTTTAAAAGTTTCTTTCCCGGCCCCCTATTCCCCGCTTCTCTGTATTTTGGGGGAGCGTATTTAATTAAGGCAACGCAGCTTTCCTCCTATGTTTGCAGAAAAATCAAAGCCGGGGGTGGGGGCGGTGAGCCGGCCGGCTGTCAACCTTCCCGCCGCCTCCCCCGCCCCCCTCTGCTCCCGCAAGCCGAGAACGGGCTGCAAAAGTTTGCAACATTTCTGGGGGGCGGAGGGGGGAGGGGAGGGGGATCCTCCGGGCTCGGGGCGCCGCCGCAGGCTTGCGCGCGGCCGCCGGACCCCGCGTCCCAGGCGCCCGCTCCCGGCCGCCCCCCGCTCCGCGCCCGGGCTCCCGCCGCCCCCTCCCCAGCCCCTCTCCAGCCTCCTACCTCTGCTGGTGCTGGAATAGCTCTGTCTGCGCACCGGGGCTGGCGGCTCGCTCTTGCGGGCGGATTCCTGGTTCAGCGGGGTCTCCCTGGAGCCGGCGGCCGCGTCCGCGCCGCTGCTGCCTGGCTCGCTGGCGGCGGGGTCGGGGGCTGCCGGAGCTGACTCCATGTTTTTTCCCAATGTAGAGATCGCTGGAGATGGCGAGCTCCGAGACTCCCTCTATCTTCTGTTTTCAGAGCAACTCTATGGTACCAAAAAAAAAAAAAAAAAAAAAAAGGAGAAGGCGACCGGCGAGAGCAGGAGGGAGAGAGCAGGCGGCGGCGGCGGGCGGGCGAGCAAGAGCGCGAGGGAGCGCGCGGAGTGTGTCTGGGTGGACGTGTGTGTGCGCCCGAGAGGGGACAGGAGGCGGGTCTGGCCACAGGCAGCGCTAGCGAGAGCTTCTCCAGCCGGCCCCCACACCCACATTCCCCACCCTCCAGACCCCAGACCGAGAGCCACAGACTGGCTGCCAATTTTGGGAGGTGGGGAAAAGAGGGGAGGAGGGGAGCAGAGCCTCCCGCTCCCCAATCCTCCCCTCTCCCCAGCCCGGAGACAGAAATTAAAGTCAGTGAGATGATCCTGTGCCTACTTCTGAGACTCTCTTGGGAACAGAACTCGTCCCCATCCGCTGCCAGCCTGGGAAGAGACAAATCCGATTGTCCACGTTGGGAAATCGCAGGTAGCCCCCAGTCAGCCCTGCCCAGGGCTGAGGAGAAACTAAAAAGGGATTCGAACGGGGCTGACACCCCAAGGAAGGCGGAGGATGGGGGGACGTGGCACTTTTTACTTTGAGATGGGACAGCCAGTGGGTTTCCAATCTTGGTTAGTTGCGTCTGTGTCTAAAACAGATTTTGTGAGTCTAGAGTCGCCATAGACAGTTTCTGGTATGGTTGAAAGAGGTCGTTTTCAGCTCCTTTGCTGTTTGTCCGCGAAGGATCCAGAAACCATTTGGCAGGGGACTTTCTACTGAAGAAAACTTTGGCCTGTTTGGTCGATGACTATCTAAGCTGGATGAAATATGCCACGCTGCATCTAGCTCAAGTGTGGCTGCTGATTGTCAATTCCCACTGGTACTTTTCCTATTAAATGTACGGTCTCATCCGTAAAAGGTAGATATACTGGAAAGGCATTACTAATGCCCAGATAACATTCAGATAATTAAGAACTCCTAATAATTCATATTATTGTAGGCATCATTCTACACCCTCCTGCCATTGAAATACACTCATCCCCTAGTACTTAAAACTCCAGGAAAGCAGAGAATTGCATCATTGTTACCTTGATCCCAAACTCCAGTATGAAGGAACAATACAAATTGAAAGGATGGGAAATATTCCAATGGTAGTAGCTTGATTTCTCTGCCTTCATAATCAATCTACCACTTCCTTTTGCCTGCGAAGACACTGTGGCAATCACTCTATGTTTAACATACACCCCACCTTCCTTTCAAAAAGCTCCAAAATTTTGACAATAAATAATATTATTATAGACCAGAAGGTGGCATAAATATATGCGTTTAAGAGCGTTGGGTAGGCTGAGGGAATTGGGGGACATTTTTCTTTTGCTAACTTCCTGGTTTGGAAAAATGCTTTAAAAAAATAAGGGGAAAAAACTCAATCGCTTAAGAGGAAACTCCATATGCCAAATTTCACACGTGGTTTCTGTTGCTATTACTGATCTTGATCTTACTTCAAATACACGATGCCCTTTTGCTATGGTCTATGTGTTAATCAGCAAAACCTGTGGTCCACCCTTCAGGGTGATGTAAATGAAATGTGAATAGTCCTGATACCTTAATCCTGTCTCTGCAAGGATCCCTGGCTTTAGCCTGTCTGTTGGCGCCTACAAACAATGCACGATTGTCTCCTCCATCCCAAATCAGATGTGTGGGTTTCCCCATACATCAAAGCACAGATTTCCAGAGCAGCCTTCACACCATTTACCACTGGTTAGCCTGTTAGTAATGTTCTTGATGCAATTGACCTAGCTTGTCACACTTGACTTTTCTAAGGAAACAAATACATCAAAGTGTACAGTTTAAGAAACAACTTCCTCTGGGACAGTGAGCATCTGTTGCCTCACGTTTATTTTAGAATACTTTTTAAAATACTTGTCATATTATGTGTCACAATAATTCTGTTTGGGATGCAAGTGACTTAAAAAATATCCCTGGTTTCCTTTTAGGTACCAGTAGCAATTTGTTAATATTTTTGGTAAGGTCTGTTCCCCTTGGACCTTTAATGAGTTTCTTACTGTGCTCCTTAAACTAAGGTGATATTTAGTCACCCAGAAAAGACCACCTAGAAAATGGTCTTAATGATGTGAATCAATTAAAATAGACCCTATATTCCCTTCAGAGAAAGATCCCAGCCCAATAAGCCACTTCTCGAAACTCCCTAAGACAATTACTGCTTCTGCAATTTAAAACAATTGGGAACGCAAGTGCTTTCCCCAAGGGAAAAAATAAAAGTGAGTTAGATACATTCCTTGACTGTCAATCACTGTTACTAAAGTGTAAATTATCTGGATTGGGGAAGCATTTGAAACCTGAAAAGCACAGTGATTAGGTTTATATTTCTTTCCTTGCCTCCTGCTCCCTTCCAGATTGCTAATTAAGGCTTTCCAATTTTCCAAATATTTGGAGAGATGGGAGCCTTCCTTAGACTATGCTCATTGACAAAGGGCCACAGTGTTTGCTTAAAAATGGTTATTTTACTTTGCACCACTGAGTTCTCTGCAAAAGACCTGGAAAAGCTATGTTTGTGGGAGAGATCAGCCTAAATTCAGTTTTGTTTTGTTTGCAACTCCTCTTTGCAACACGACTAGGATCCCCCCACCTCCTTGCCAATCCCAGGCTTCTCTCCTGATGGTAACATTACTTTTCTCCTGCTCTAAGGAAATTACTGGGAACCTCAAAGTTAACTTTGACGCCTCTCATTTGCTCCTGCCCATAGCTCCACATCCTAACATACTTGCCAAATGCTACAAATTCTACCTACATGACATATGCCCCTCCTTTCCGCAGCCATCCATGCAGTTCCACACATTATTGCTCACCTAAACCATCTCAGCAACCTCTTAAATAACTGGCCTTCAATCTTATAACCACTCTAATCCATTCCAGATAGTACTGCCAAGTTAATTACCCTGAACTATAGCTCTCATTTCCCACCATGTCACTCCCCTACTTACAAGACTTTTAATGGCTCCCCACTGCCCATGCAATTAACCACTAACTACTCAACTCAGTATTCAGGGTTCTACGTTCCTACCATCGCACTCCTATACCAAGGATGGCAAGTCGATCTCATCATGTGGAAAGGCGTGGGATGTGATTGATTTATGCTATCTCCCATGGGTGGAGGATAGGGAGTGTGACACTCCTGGCAGGAGTTTGTCAAACTGCCTTCCATCCTTATATAATCCGAGTATGTGCAGTACTAAGGCCAGGCCACATGCTGCTGCCTGTCCCCCTTCCTCCTTCTAGTCCATGATACATATATAGTTGCCTCTGCCTCCCTAAAGGCCCTTCTTGCCTTCTCAGTTTACTGTAATCTACCTTCCCTTTCAAAGTTCATTCTAAATGACAACTCCTCTGTGGAGCCTTCCCTGATTTACCCCAAACCAAAATATTTGAAGTGTCTTAATGCTTTACCTCCCTCCTAAGGCATTTGGTATGCTCCATCTACCTTGTATTGGGGTTGTTTGAACATTTGCTTTATCCTCCCTGGTGGAAGACATACTCCTTAAAAACAAGGACTGTGCCTTTGCACAGAGTAGGCATTCATTAGAGTTAGTGGATTTGAGGAATGCAGTTGATGAAGTAATCATAAAGTAGCATGTCCACGCGGTGATTCCATTACACAACGAGAATGAAAACCTAAGCATTAGAACTTTCAATCACTTGAAATAAACCTTTCCTTCTTGGATAAAAGATTCATCGGCATGTATGTGCTGTTAAAATTTATATATGCAAAAAAAACGTTGACAGTTATTTTCTTGCATTTCTTGAGAGGGAGAGAAGGGAAATGATGGAAATATATAGTAGAATTTCCTTGGGAGTATGGAGCTTTCTACAACATGCACAAGAACAAAGAAGACAGAAAATTAAAACTGAGTGCCCAAACAACAAGTTCGCTTTCTTTCAAGAAAGCATCCAGACGCTGAAGTTGGGGCATGTGCTGAAAATAAAAGAAACACAAGTGAAAAGGCAGCACGGATCTTGGGCATGGGAGGAGCTCCATCTCACTCCCTGTCGTCAAGGTGTCCCCCACTGGTAAAGTCCAGGGCAAAAAGGAGCCAGAGAATCAATGGTGTAAACCTGAGGTCCTCCTGGGGGGGTAACAGGTGAGCCAGACTTGCCAGACACTAGGAAATTAAGATGAAGACTGAAACATGCAGTGTCCACCCTGAATGATCCACTCTACCCGTGCCCATTTTTATAGGTGAGGAAATGAAAATGCACAGAAGAAAAGTGACTTCCTCAAGGCCACACAACTAATCAGTGGCAAGATGTGACGGCTTCAAACTGCCTGAATTCACCACCCAACTCTGCCACGTGCTGGCAATGTGGCCAAAGGAAAGACACTAACCATTTCTATGCCTGCATTTCCTCATCCATAGAGGAACATTGTTGGGGTTAGATGAGATGATCCTTCTGAAATGTTGGCACTCAAAATTCTGCTATTATCATTATGCATCTTGCAAGATGTTATAAAATTCTGTATAGAACAGCCCTGTCCAATGCTAGTCATTAGCCAAATGTGTGTATTGAGTTCTTAAAATGCAGTGAGTTCAAATTGAGATGTGTGATAATTGTTAAAATCCACACTGAATTTCAAAGACTTAGTACAAAAATGTAACGTGTCATTAATACTTTTATATAGATTGCATGTCAAAATGATCATGGTTTGGATATATTGGGTCAAGTGAAATATTTTAATTAATTTCATCTCTTTTAACTTTTAAAAAATCTGTCTACTAGAAAATTTAAAATTACTGTGTGGTTGACATTATTATCTATTGGACAATGCTGGTATGGACCATCTCCAGCTCATAGTAGGTATTTTAACATTTAATAATAGGAATTTCTAGGGCTCGGCTGGGGGTCAAGGGGTAGTATCTAGCCAGGAACTGTGCTCTGCGCCTATAATCCCAGGACTTTGGGGAGCCAAGGCAGGTGGATTACTTGAGCCCAGGAGATTGAGACCAGCCTGGGTAACATGGTAAAACCCTGTCTCTACCATGCAAAAATTTAGCCCAGAGTGGTGACACACACCTGTAGTCCCAGCTACGAGGGAGGATAAGGTGGAAGGATCACTAGAGCCTGAGAAGTCAAGGTTGCAGTGAGCCATCATGATTGTGCCACTGTATCCCAGCAACAAAGAGACCTTGTCTAAAAAAAAAAAGAGTTAGCATCCGTCTTGCCATTTCACGACATTTTAATTGTGCTGCTGCTATTTGCAGGGCATTATGCTGGATGCTAAGGAAAACAGAGACAAAAGTATTGTGTCTTGTAGGAAGGGTAAGAGGTGCCCATCAAAACTCAGTGGAATTGTATGCTTCTGTTAAAAACCTTTAGGGATGAGGCAAACACTTCCGAAGAGACCTCATAAAGCAGCTAATAATCTTTCCAGGGCATGAAGCAAGAAAGGCCCTGTGCTGGGCAGCTAATGTTCCTTTTGATAACTTCTAGAACCTGGGCTGAGGAATTTGAGAACAGAAAGGCATTTGACAAGTGGCAAATGCCAGGGGACATGAGGAACAGTTCTTCGGTAGCCCAGTGTTTCCAGCAGCTTCACCTGAATTTCACCTGGGTGAGATGAAGGGATCTTGTATTGGCCTTAGCATCCTTCATAGAACCAAAACTGAGTTTACTAATACCTCTGGCTGGCTTTGAAAAATGCGAGGGTAAAGAAGGCTAGATTGTAAGCTCCTTGAGGGCAGGAACCTTGACTCACTTGTTTACCTGTATATCCCCAGTGCCAAGCACCGTGTCTAACACATGAGAAATGCAATGTGTGTTGACAGATGGAGTGAAAAATGAGGTAGGGTCAAAATAAAAAAAAAAGAAAACTGAATGCATCAACAAATAAAGGAGTATGATTTATTGAATATCTACTAAGTTCTAGATACTTTCTCATGTCTCATACATATTTTATAGATTAAGTTCTTCCACTTTACCATCAAGCAATTTACTTATTTTCTCTAAGACTGCATTTTTTCCAACTATAAAATAGACATGATGACTTTTTAAACCACTTACATCACAGCAGTGTTGGTGGGGGCAAATAAGATAACACAGATGAAAATGATCTGGAAAAATACTAGGGTAGTCCACCCAATAGAACCATTTATGTGTTTGATGTGATTATCACCCCAATGTGGCTATTGAGAACTTGAGATACAACTAGTATGAGTGAGGAACTGGAATGTTTCCCCCTTAAATAGACTATTTTTAGAGCACTTTTAGGCTCACAGAAAAAGTGAGCAGAAACTAGAGAAATAACCCTTATATTGCCTATCCTGACACAGGCACAGGCCCCATCACTGTCAGCATCCCACATCAAAGGGTACATTTGTTACAATGGATGAACCTACATCATAATCAGTCAAAGTCTGTAGTTTACATTAGATCTCATTCTTGGTGTTGTTCATTCTCTGGGTTTTGATAAATGTAGAGTGACATGCATTCACCAACATAGTACCATAGAAGGCAGTTTTACTGCCCTGAAAGTCCTCTGTGCTCAGCCTGTTCCTCTCTCCCTTCCCCCAACCCTGGGCAACCATGGGTCTTTTTACTGTCTCCATAGTTTTGCCTTTTCCAAAATACGATGTAGTTGGAATCATACAGTGTATAGCCCTTTCAGATAGGCTTCTTCACTTAGTAACGTGCATTTAAGGTTTCTCCATGTCTTTTTATGGCTTAGTAGCTCATTTCCTTTTAGTACTAAATAATATTCCATTATCTGGATGCAGGGGGCAGATAAGATAACATAGATAAGATAACATAAAATTATTTGGATGTACAGTTTATACATTCACCTACTGAAGGACATCTTGGTTGCTTCCAAGTTGTAGCAATAATGAATGAAGCTGCTATAAACATGCATGTGCAGGTTTTTGTTTGAACATAAGTTTTCAACATTTTTGGGTCATTACCAAGGGGCACAATTGTGGGACTGTATATAAGAGTACGTTTAGTTTTGCAGGAAACAGCCAAACTGTCCTACGAGGTGGCTGTACCATTCTTCAGTTCCACTAGCAATGAATGAGATTTCCTATTGCTCCGTATCTTCACCAGCATTTAGTGTTATCAATGTTCTGGATTTTCGCCATTCGAATATTCATGTGAACAGTATCTCATTGTTTTAGTTTACATTTCCCTAATGATATAAGATGTGCAGCATCTTAAATATGCTTATTTGCCATCTGTATATCTTCTTTGGTGAGGTGTTCAAGTCTTTGGCCTTTTTTTTCATGGGGTTGTTTTCTTATTGTTGAGTTTTAAGAGTTCTTCGGCTATTTTGGAGAGCAGTCATTATCAGATGTGTCTTTCTAAATATTTTCTCCCAGTCAGTGGCTGGGCTCTCACTCTCTAGACACTGTCTTTCACAGAGCAGAAGTTTTTTAATTTCACTGAAGACAAGCTTACCAATTATTTCTTTCATTGATTGTGCCTTTGGTGTATGTATGTGAAGGCATCTAGATTTTCTCCTATGCTGTCTTTTAAGAGTTTAATAATTTTCCATTTTATGTTTAAGTATAGAATCCATTTTGAGTTAATTTTCGTGAAAGGTATAAGGTCTGTGTCTAGATGCACTATTTTGCATTGGGATATCCAGTTTTTCCAGCACCATTTGTTGAAATGACTGCCTTTTCCCCAATCCTTTGCTCTTTTGTCAAAGATCTGTTGACTATATTTATGTGTATCCATTTTGGAGCTGTCTATTCTGTTCCATCTACCTATTTGTCTATTCTTTTAGAAACACCATACTGTCTTGATTAGTATAGCTTGGAACCGGATTTTGAATTTAATTTAACTTCAACTAACTTAACATTAGATTGCCACACATGGCCACTGGTCACTGCATTTGACAATGCAGACTGTTAATTTTAAGTTTTACTCTTTTGATTTTCTAAGCTCATCTTCACATGAATACTCACTCACAGATTTTAGGGTCTATAAACATTTATTTTGTATCTGCTATGTGAAAGACCTGTAGGGGATTCTAAGACATATCAGATAGATTGTACATCCTTTATGAGAAGCTAAGACAAGCTCATAAGCAGCTGTACTTTAAGATACAAAGTATCAAATGCCTTAGAATGGATTCAGGGTCTCAGAAGTAGAAGCCAGTATTTCTTTTTGGAGAAATCAAAGAAGGCTTCCTTGAAAAGGAGGCATTTCATGAGTTGCTTTGCTGGATTCAGGACTAATGATACAAATTTGGGAAGTGGTTACAGCAGTGGATGAACTTTTTGTGAAGAGAGTTGAGGTTGCTGACTCCATTTGTATTCTCCAGGTGGACCTATTCTTAGTGTTATACACAAACACATTTTTGTTAAGGAAATACCTAAGAATCTTCCCTGTCAAGGCAACATACCAGATAAAATCTATCTCACACCTACATAATTTTTCACCTTATATTGATGGTTTTCAAAGTGTGGTTTGCAGACCAGCAATATCAGTGTCACCTGGTGGACTGACTAGAGATGCAGATTCTTAGGTCGCAGCCAGATTTAGCTGAGTCAAAAACTCTGGGGGTGGGGTCCAGCAATCTGTGCCTTAGCTGAGTCAAAAACTCTGGGGGTGGGGTCCAGCAATCTGTGCTGTCACAAGTCATCCTGGTGATTCTGATCCACCCTCAAGTTTGAGAATAACTATCCTACATTCAAGACCACCTGATTAATAAATGCACTTGCGTGAATGCCATAAATCCTAAAAGAGGGCTCTTCTGAGAGATGAGACCTATGCTTCTGTGGGCCTAACAGTCTTTTGACTTATGATTGCAGTACTATCAGAAAATTCCCAGCACCATGTAAGGAACCCTATCATAACTAAGGCTATGTATGTCTGATCATTTTGATAGTAGTTATATAGAGAGGGCTTTTTCTGTGTTCTTCCACAGAAACTTGGAGAGAGCTTAAATTCGAAAATTTTAAAAAAATGGAAAGGAAAAGGAAAAAAAAAAGCTGTCAAACTAGCCTAGGGCACTGATGATTCAGAATGCCAGTTCTGCCCTGGTGAAGACAGATATTTAGATGGAGGCCTTGTGTGAAACTGAGTAAGAAATCAGCAGGAAATATTTTCTGCTTAACAGATCAGAAGGGTGACAAAGACAGTATCACTGTTCCAAACGCTACATCATGGTAGGCATGATGGGTCAAACCTTCCTTTAAAAAAGGTTCTAAGTTGTCTCTTTCTCTCATGCAAGAAGAAATGTTCAGTTATCCAAAATGTTGGCCATTTCACTAAATAATCTTTTTCTTATTTTAGTGGTGTCAGTTACCCCTTAACAAAAATGCTGCCTAGCAAACTACTCCCAAACTCAGGGGCTTACAGCAGTAACACTTCCTTCTTGTTCTTATGTCTATGGGCAGGCTAAGGTTCAGCTACGTTTGGCTCCAGGCTGGTAATTGGGTTTAGTCCTGCTGTATGTGTCTCTTCCTAGGACAGTGGTTGACTGAAGCATGCTCTTCTGGCAAAAAGCAGGTCACATAAGAGCAAGCCCCTCCTCCAAGCAGATGTCAAATCTTAGCACACATCACATTTACAAACACTTGATTGGCCAAAACAAACCATCTGGCCAAATCCACAAGTCAAAAGGTGGGGAAATATCTTCTGCCCACCAAGACATTATGGCAAGGGTGTGACTGGGCAGCTCTACTACAGGGGAGTGAACAGTTGAGGCCAATCATTCAGTCACTCAGGTTGGCTTATCTCTAAATCAGAGGTTCTCAAGCTTGGCTGCACATTGTAATCACTTGCGGAGCTTTACAAAGTTTTGATGCCTGGGTCCCACCCCCAGAGATTTTGGCTTAATTGGTTTGGGGTGTAGCCCAGGCTGAGAGTAGTAAAAGCTCCCCAGGTAATTCAAATAAGCAGCCAAGTCTGAGAACCACTGGTGTTAAACCAAATGCTATTGATTAAACAAATGTAATTTTGACTACTGCTTTGGGGAGGACCCTTTCCCATTCATTTTGGGAACTCCCCCATCTTTTAAAACCTTTTAGAATTAAAGCACATTACTGCATCAGATGCAATTTCCGTTCCCTCCAGTGAGCAGCGTCGGGTCAGATTCATAAAAAGGTATCATCAGAGATTTTCTTAGCACTGAATTCTAATGAATTGCTGGTGATTCTGTTTGTTACTTACCTATCGTTAAAGTGAAAACACTGGTGTGGGTGCTAATTGCTGTCTACATTTCCGAAGAAGCCTGGTACAGGAGTGGAGCATCTTGCTGTATCATTAGAAGTTAGGATCTACCTTCTCAGGGCATAGGACATTAGTTCAGGTAATGTACATTTTATTTTGCTTTTCATTTATTTCTGTATTCTCTATATGTAAATACATTGAGAAAGATTTCCTTTTTCAGGTGACTTCTGGCATTCGAAATTCTACAAATATATGGAAATTAAAGGAGCTTATAAGGGTTTTGAGGACCTTATGGAGACTTCTTCTAAGGCTTTGTTTATTTTATTTTTGCCATACAGTTTGGAAAGGGATGCATGGAGCTCATCACAGTTGACACCCTCCTCATTTATAAGCCATGTTTCTTCCCATAGGACATTTTGCCACTTAAGGGTCTCTGTGTATTTTTAGTCTTAAAAAGTTTCATGTCATTTATTCCATCACTAATTTTATTTCACAGTTTTTAGTTTGGGATATTTTTAAGCCTCTTTATGACACTGTAAAAATAAAAATACTGCATCATACCCCCTTTTCTGACTTTTTTCCTGTGTGTAAGGAAAATAATATTTTAAGGACCAATCTATGTTTTAGAAAATCCTTCATATCTTTCAGGGATCTTCTAGATACAGTGATCAAGCAAAACATCCTCCCACAATTTCCTAATATGTTGTCTGGCTCATAGAGAGCTCATTTGTTGGATAAAGAAGAAGATAAATCATCAGTCTGCATATTATTTCACCCCTCATTTGATTGCTGGCTGTCAGGATGCTTGAGATTTTGAATAACCAATCAAATTATTAATTTTTGGATGAAATTCCATAATGCTTTGGCTAATCATTGATGCATATGCAGATGAGGGGGAGCTCTGTGTAGAGCAACAAAAATGTCAGTGTCTAAGAAGGAGAAAAAGATACATCTGCCCTGCACATGAGTCACTGGGAACATATTGGATACATTTATCAGAGTAGGAAGCACTATAGAGTCAAGAACGTTTCACTTTGTCATTCACTTCACATCCAAAAGTTAGATCCACAAATATTTTTGTCCTGGGGACATGTTGTCATAATAAAGAAAATAAAGCCCTGGGACTACACAGCTGTTACCCTTCACTCACATTTATTCCTTGATGACATGCCCCACCAAAGAATACATCATCGGTCACCAACCACCTTTTTATTGCAGGGGGCTGAAAGCAGGTGTCCTAGAACTGCTGCCAAAAAGCTGTGCGACTTTGGAGAAGTTGCTGCATATCTCTGGGTTGCAGCTTTTTTTTTTTTTGATTTTCATCTGATGGATTAAATGGTTTCCAACCGCCTCCCTCGCCGCCCCCGCAATTTCTTGTAATTGCCTGAAGAATACTTGGCACTACAAAAGACGTGGTGTTGGAGGGAGCTGTGGTTTCAAGAGATGGATAAAAGCAGATGTTCAATATGGAAGATGTTATGGGTGGAATGTTCTGGTGCTCAGGACATTCATTAAACCAATACATAACACTAGACACTCGGAGAATAGGCAGGGTCTTTAAGCGACAGGAGGGAACCAGTGAAGTCAGTGAGGACTTGGCCAAAGTCACTCACAGAATTGGTAACTGAATGAAAGAAGGCCCCGGAACTCCCAACTCCCCGTTGGTGCCCTTTTCTCTGCCCCAGGCTGCTTCTTTGGCCCAAGTTCAGCAGCCTCAAGATTTACTGGCAGCTCTCACTGTTTGGCTGGCAAAAGGGCACTTTAAATTACCCTTTGTTTTAGTGTGATCAAAGGGATCTTTGAGGGCAGACACAGCCTACCAGATTGGAGACAAAATCATTCCATTGAATGTGGACCGAAGTATGGCCAAGCTTTTAAGTTCGTTGTCAGTTACACTGTAACCAAATGATCGTACAAGAATCAGCAATCAGTCCTGGTCTTAACCAAGTGTTCAGGCTGGATTTGAGTCAATTTGATTGTACTGCCTTGATCCCTTTGGGCAAATGGTGCCACTATTCGATCTCAGGGGTGCCCCAACACTGCCTCCAGAGGAGATGTGGTTAAGACTTGGAACCCCTGCCTTTGCACTTGGGCTTGGGCCTCAGGGGGAAATATCAGCATGCCTTGAAACATACTAGGGCTGTTACTTGCATTGTCACATGGAATCCTCACTGCTAGGGACTGAGTGGTGGAATCCTTGCTTGGCAAAGAAACAACCCAGATGTTTTAAGGGGTTTGACCAAAGCTCTGTGGTTAATATTCAGCAAACGTAGGCTGTCAACCTAGGTCTGTCTAGTTCCTGTGCCCATGTTTTTTCCACAACACATTTTCTCTCTAATGCAAAAATAATAAAATGAAAAAAATAAAAGATTAGGCTGAAATCTCAGGCTAGGGAAGAGGAAAAGGGGGAAAAAAAAAAAGAGATGAGTTAGTGAAAATAAATAAGAAGTTAAAAACCAGGGTCCAAATTCCAGCTCTTTCTTCTTGATCATCATCCCATCCTCTTCAGCACATATTAGATATTGCTATACAATTAATGGCTATTGAGCACTCACTCTTAAAGTGCTTTAAACTCGTTTCCTGTACTTTACAACTGTTTCCTACATGGCAATGCAGTGAGGCAGCTACTGCCATCACTTGTGGTGTGGTCGAGGACACTGAAACACTGACAGAAGATAAGTAGCATGACCAAAATTATGCAACTCATGGTGGCAGAGCTGCTGTATGCCATCACCTCCTCCCCATTTCAAACTGACACCAGGTTTTCCCTTGGCCACTCCGTGCACCTGCCTAGAGTTCCCAGATAAATCACTTTCTCTCCCTGGACATCAGCTTCCTTGTCAATCAAATGAGGAGGCTAGGCTAGATCTATAAGGTCCTTTCCAAAACTAATGTTTGTTAAATTTGTGTAGGACAGAAAGACTAAGAAAGACACATGATTAGGAAGAAACTAGAGGAAGAAGAGAAGGAGGAGGAAGAACAGGAGAATCCTGGCCAGCAGAATTTCCTCAAAGCAAAGAGCCCTGGCTTTTCAGTGTTTTGACAGATCTTAGAGAGCCAGAAATTCAAGTCCTGTGTTCTAGGGACAGAAAAACCTAAAATCAAGTTTAGGTTTTGCTCCGATCAGCTCTGTGACATCAGGTGAGCCATTGCTCTTCCTGGGTCTTAGATCCCTCCTTACGAAGATAATGGCCTCAGTCACCACAAAATCCCTTTCTGTTCTTATAGACAGTGATTCTGTGGAAAGTATAAGTATTTCCCCCATGGAACCCTCAAGTGTTTACAGTAAGGGCTTTTCTGGGTTAAGGCACAGAAGACTATCACTAAACTGTGACTTTTATGCAAGAGGAAGTATATTAAATCTATATATATATCATTAACCCCTCACTAGTCATTTGTTTTGCTTATTCATATGATTATATCATCATTTCCTCCACTGACAATCTTTT
This sequence comes from Cacajao melanocephalus, assembly GCA_963573385.1. Classification (NCBI taxonomy): domain Eukaryota; kingdom Metazoa; phylum Chordata; class Mammalia; order Primates; family Pitheciidae; genus Cacajao; species Cacajao melanocephalus. The sequence goes on from CAUYLG010004808.1 coordinate 30,325, forward strand.
TTTAGGGCATTATAAAGTAAAAGCAATACTGGTTACCATTTATTGTGGGGCAAGTAAGTGCAAGGCATTTTACCAGCTGATGAAGATGAAACTATGACAGCCGAGAGTCTCAGCTCAAGATGCTAGTTGAGAAAGCAGTGGTGGGAGTGAGGTGGGAATGTGATATGAGGTATGAATGAGAATTCGTGTATTCGTTTGGCCCCATTCATCAGCACCATCATCAGCCATCATCCATTAGCAAGTTATGCTATGCAAAGAGCAGGGGTTTCGAATCTCAGGACATGGGTTTAGACGGCAAGCTCTTTTACCTTGACAAGTCTTTCTCCATACGGAACTCTATCAAGTTGTGTTCAAGGAACAAAAAACTCAAATCAAAATGTCGTAAGCAAGAAGGAAAATACGTTGTAATGTAAGAGATACTATGTTACGATGGGCCTGGACTTGGCTAATTTTGTAGCTCAGTGATATCCACAAGGGTTTTTCCATCTCTGTTTTCTGCATTCTCTGAATGTCAGCTGCATCCCTCATGCTGACAAAATAGCTGCCACTGCTCTAGGTATTGTGTCTGGCAGAAGAACAGCGCTATCTTGTCCTTGCGTTCTTTTTTTTTTTTTTAATTTTTAAGAGATGAGACAATTCCCAGAAGCCCCTCAACAGACTTTCAGTCTTGTCTGTTGGCAAGAAGTTATTCACAAGCCTGCTCCTAAACCAGCCTCTTAAAAAGGAATTAGGAGGACCAGAATTGGCTTAGGCTAATTGAGATTTATTCCTAAATTGTTGGAAGGTCACCTTTGCTGGAGGAGTGGGTGCCCAAACACAAATGAGTCCTCTTAGCAAACCAGGACCTTCAATTCCTCAGTTGAAAGGGAAATAGCCTTCCTCTTTTGCAAGACTGTTGTATTAAAATCATGTAGCAACATTTTAAATCATTCACAGATATAAGGTACTATTAGCCCTCTACTACAAAGTAGAGATTCTCAAATTGAGTGAGGGTCAGAGTCCCTTACAGGGCTTGTTAAAACAGATTTCTGGGCCCCAGAGTTTCTCATTCAGAATGTCTGGGTGAAGTCAGAGAATTCCTTTGTCCAACAAGTTCCCAGGTGCTGCTGCTGATGGTGGTTCAGGATCACACTTTGAGAATTCATGTTCTAGACTATGAACTTCTCGTGCATAAGGACCATGTCTTATTTCTGTTGATATCTCTAGCACTTCAGTGCCTGGTGCGCACAGTAGATAGTGAATTATTCTGTGCTCAGCACATTATTAATTCCTTTACTTGGATTATTTCCTTTAATCCTTACTGTAACATCATGAAAGAGGTACCATTATTACAGACGGGCAAAGTGAGGCATAGATGCATTAGACTAGTAAATATGGAGCCAAGATTCGAACTCAGATATATGTCATTCAAGAACCTGTGCAACTTAGTAAAACTTTCTTCTGAATAGAAATGGTTGCTGATTATTGAATGAATGGATATATGATTCTAAAGGAAGGACAAATAACAGTTGTATGCCGATGGGATAAAAAAGACAAGGCAGAGCTAAAGCATGGGCCAATTCCCTGGGAATGTAGTCCAGGAAAAGCCATTGACATTTGGGATCGTGGGCAGAAAAGTAGCAGGCAGCACAGCGGGCCCCCTAGAGAGGGAATATCCCCAGAGAGGTGACTCTAACCAGCGGGAAATGGCTTACACACAGGAGCTCCATTTCACCTCCCTCACTCATTGGCCTCGGCTTACGTTTCACTGACACAGCAGCCCTGCATGAGATGTGATGAGAACATAAGAGCACCTAGGGGCTTCACTCTCCCCATTTTCCACCCTCGGCTGTCCATGCACTGCAGGGAGAATTCTGAGCATGCATCCCTTGATGTGAAGGAAGCCTCTTTACAGATGTGCACTCACTTTCTAAGTCACCAGGGTACCATTTGGTAAATTGCTGCTGCAAAGCAGTGAATGGTACCCTGGTGGCCTCACAGACTGACTGTATCCCTAAAAGTGTTTAATTTATCTCTGAGGGGAGTTTACACCCTGGGAAAATCTGCTTAAATGTATAAATGAATCTTCTAACCAGCCAAGATTGAAGATATCATAAAATCATAAAGCCAGAAGGCACTCCCTGAAAGCAACAGTTTCATTCGCCTCCTGGCACACAATCACTACACAGTCTCAGGCAGGTGGATGTCCCTGATGATTTCAGGAGAGCAGAGGAAGGAGGTTCCAGGATATCATTCCACCTCTCTGACCCTCAGAATATTTTTGCTCACCTCACCTAAATTCCTTCAGCAGTAGCATGGGTTCATTTCAGTCTTCTCAGACCCCAGTGGAGACGGAGGACGGAAGGTCAGCAGCACCCTCTGAGTAAGAACTTTCTGAAGCATGATAACGGCCAGTAAACTTCTAGTGGGTCTAAACCTTTTAGGGTTAAGCCCCAGTTTAATGACTTTTCTTCTCATTCCTTGATGAAAAATTAAAATGCCAAGACTCACTCTCTCACTGGACAAATTCAACCGTGTCTCAGTCAGGATAGACGACGTCACACGGTGGTAGTCACCAACCACCATCTCTTCCTAGCTTATAGAAACCAAGGTTTGTGTCTTGCTCACACCAGTGTTCACTGCAGGTCAGCAGTGTGGGCTCTGCTCTTCACAGTCATATTTGAAACACGATTGGCCACTGGACCAGTGGGAAACCATGCATGGACTCTTGCAGCTTTTGCCTGGAGGTGACACTTGTCACTTTTAGTCACATTGCATGAGCCAAAGCAAGTCATGTGGGCTCACCTAACTCAAGAAGGCAGGAAAGGGAAATCCTAACATGTTCGCAGAAGGGAGCATGGGAAATACTTGGTAAATCGGCACTAATGACAATCACAAGGAACATCCCTGTGTGGGAACTTCTTCGAAAAGGTATTTTTCATCACGTACCTGGAAATACCTGGAAAGAGGTTCAGTGAAGTTGTGAATATGTATATGCAACAGGAAAATGAATCTACAGTTCTGTGTTTTTGCTAGTATGTGCACTTTTGGAGGAACTATATCTATTTCGAAAAATTATTATTTCCATCTCATGTCGTAGTAGCACATTCAAGGGGCAGTAGAGGAGAAGAGAGATGTAAATTCAAATGAGCTAGTATCTGATTCTATACTAGACACTGAGAGTAAAAAAAGAATCAAGAAACTGTCCCTAGTCCTAAAGAGCATAGAGTCTGTGAAGGAGATAGTCAAATTAATACTTAAATTCACTATAATGCATTAACCATAATGGGTAAATGTATGAGTTTTGGGATCAAAAAGACCTGAATAGGCATCTCAGGTGCTAGCTACTCAAGTGTCCTCCTCACAGATTGTCCATAATCATAGTGGCTTCTGAAGGAAGCCACTTCTGAGAATTAAAGTAGGCAAGCTATGTAAAACATCTGTAGCACACAGGAAATGAAATGCTCAAAAGAACATTTTATTGGAATGAAGATTCAGGCTGTTACAGGAGCACAAAGGGGGCTCAGTCTGGGGCACGAGGGATAGTTTCCTGAAGAAAGTGGCTCCTGCATTGTGTTTTGAAAGGTGAATAGGGTTTAGTTAAGGAAAAAAGAAAGTCGGAGGCCTTCATAGCAGTAGAGGTAATACAGCTATGGTCCAGGATCTAAATCAGAACCAAGACCTAGCTGGGTTCAAACCCTTGTTTTGCTATTTGTTAGCTATGTGACCATGGGTAAGTGACGTCAACTCTCCAATGCTCCATTTTCTGACATATTCCTCATGGGGTTGTTATGAGTATTACAGTTCAAGCTTGTATGTGATTAACTGTAGGTGCAATAAATAAAGTCTTGAACTTGTTTGAGAATGGGAGCATGAGATGCCAGGGCTTTTTTCTGCACTACATTTTTACCAGTGCCTTGGTTTTATAGCAAAGAGCATGAGCTCACTGCCATTATTCCATGCACAGAAAATGTAAGAGAAAGGCAGTTTCATTGGCCAGGGTTGAGGGCAAGAGAGAGGAACAGAGCTTTGTGTTTGTTTTTTGTTACAAGTGGTAGGCTTCTTGTTAGCAAAGGAAGATAATTGACTTATAGTTCCCACTAAACTTAAGAGGCTTCACTTTGTACCAGACGAAAATTAAATAATTAGCAAGGAATGCTCAATTCCAACATCATCAGCCAACTGTCTGTTTCTCCATAAAGACGGGCCTCCAGGGAATAAAGATGGATGTAACTGCAATTAAATAGGTGCATAAACCTTGCAGAGAGCTGTCACCGCAGTGCCAGAGCTTGGCTGGGATCTATGCTAGAGCACTCGTCACCCCCATTCATGGTTTGCTCCAAGGGAAAGCGCATCAGAATGGTGGTGAGCATTCCCAGATCTGCCCATTCTTAAAAACTTCAAGTCCACTGAAAACGTCATTCTAAAATGTTGTCCATGAAAGATGGCTGTTTCAGAAAATATAGTTGAGAGGCTCTGATGTTTCTTTTAAGGTTTCGAAGTCATAGGCCCCAACAAAAGATGTGAAATATATATATATATATGTATCGCCTTACCTGAAATTCTCACAGTCACTATTATCTTGCCTATAAATAGAAATGTATGCCTCCTATGCACACTTACTATTTACTATGTCCTATACTCAGTGTCAAGTTCCATGAATGTAATGCTGAGTAAAACATAAGCCTTCCCTGTGGCTCTACATAATTCAAGATTACATTCAACTCTATATAAAAGAAATCTAACTCAAAACAATGTTTTAAACTACCTAGAAGTTATTCCTGTTTCTTGGATAAAAGACGAGAAGGAGCATGAAGTTGAAGACTGACATGCCAGCTCCATGAAGTCAGGGGCCCTGACTACTCCTGCCTTGTTGGTCTGGTCTCTTTGACATGATATCATGTAGTACAATATGGCTGCTTTCACTCCAGCCATCACATTCACATCTCGGTAATCAAAAAAGAAGTAAAAGCAAGAATATTATGCTTCTTCCCGTTAAAGACATTTCACAGATACTTCTGAGTTTCAAAGAAAGCTAGTAATTATATAGTCTTTATTCTGGGTTGTCATGTACTCAGCTAAGAATTGAGAATTTTGTTACTTAGGAAGAAGGCAAGAACTGATATTGAAGAACAATTAACAGTTTTGCCACAGGATTAAAAAACTTACTTGTTTTCTTTCCTGCACTGTCTTATTTATAACAAAATCACCGAAGTAGCACCATTCTCCTCCAAGAGGAAGAAAAAGTCCTAGGCACAGGGTGTTACAGGAAAAAGATTGTCTTGATTTTTACTACCTTTCAGATTAATAAGAGCTGAAAGTTTTGTGTGACAACCAGAATGGGTAAATATAAAAATATCAGAGGTATTTTAAGGATGTCCCTCCGGGAGATTATTGTTTAACCTCTTGGAGAAAAATAAGTATAGATGTTTACTTCATGCTGTAAATGAAAACACATTCCATAAAGGTAAAAAATTCAAATATGAAAAACATGAAAGTATTCTATAATTAAATTTAGGGTGTTATATCTTTAATCTAGTGGCGAGAAGGGTAATAAACAGATCACATACACACACACACATATCACACACACACACATACACACACACATATATACATATAACACCATACACAGAGATGACATTTTAGAAAACATATTCAAAATGGTAGTAACAGCCTTAATGTAAGAAAATGATGAAAACTCCAAGTGTAAAAATGACAAAGGCAATTACAAAATAATTATATTTAATTTACATGAGTTTAAAGATAATTTTGGCAAAAATAAAAAAAGGAAAGAAAAATCCCATTGAAAATAATTGGAGTTATTCTGCATACTCAATAAGCCTCAACTCCAGATCACCCCTGCAATAAGAGATGAGGACCTATCTCTTGTGTCTGTACTTCATGGACAATGTAAGGGATCTTCAGGAGCCGTTTGGACTGTATCTGATCTTTTGCTTTAAGTGCTGTCTTTAAAATCTAAACATCATTTGGAATGCAACATCTCTTTACCCGGAGCTGGTGAGGAATTGGGGAGACGAACTTTCTCACTCACAGCTGGTGGGAAATAGAAGTTGATAGAAGCTTTCTTGATGATAATTTGGCAATGCAATGCGTGAAGTTCAACAGCCTGGGAAGTGTTTGAGAACTGTAGCTTGTTCAACAGGCATGGGGACAGACTGTTGGCAGAGTTGAATAACAACTTAGTGAAGCATTTCAAGAAATTAGGCTTGCTAGTTGGCCACATTTAACCATTTTTGATTATGCATCTCAATCGAGATATGGGTCTATAAACCAGCATTTCTCCAGGGAGTCTTGAGAACCTGGGTGGTCTTTGGTTGTCTTTAAAGTGTTCTGCAGGTCTTTCATGGTTTCAGAGGGAAAAGGCGTTCTGTTTATATATGTTTCAGATGGGAACTTAATTATGATCTTCTAGAAATTCTGTTTATATGTGATTGAGATGGGAACTTAATTATGATCTTCTAGAAATTCTGTTTATGTATGTTTGAGATGGGAACTTAATTATGGTCTTCTAGAAATCTAGTTAGAGTGCTAATAGCCATTACATTCTTAAATGTTGCTTATGCAGTAGTAGAACTGCATTTGTTATTTTGTCTTGACTAATTGCAGACAATCAGTGTACTTAATATTGGTTAAAACTTTTGTATGTCTCTTTTGGGTTATCATTTTGTTAAATTTGAATTTATTGTTGTTACTATATTGTTGTATCATATTCTCAATGAACTGAAAGGGTCAATAATTCAGAAGTCACTGACTGAAATATGTGAGTAGCGATAACACAATTCAAAATAACGTGTAAAACACGAATTGTGGGCTGCTCCAAGGTACTGCTCCAGTGCAAATTGTGGGCTGCTCTGCAAATTCACATTCAACAAGATGCGAATCTCCATGGCTGGGACACCTGTATTTGCAAGTGTGATGGCTTTTCATACACAGTCAAGAAAGAAAAAAAGGGAGTAGGAAGAACTATGATGAGTCTGAAAATTAGATTTTATCGAGCCAGCCAGCCATTCATTCTCAATGCTAAGTGTTTTGTCTGATGTGAAACTGCCAAATTGTAGCATGAAACCACCACATTAAAGAAATTCCCTCTAAACACAGCCACTTCTCTAGCAAATAAATTTATGTTTTCCATAATAAGCACAAAATAATGTTTTCCAGCATGAAATTGATGAACAGTGTTGCTAAAGGCAAACAAGAGGCCAAAACTACAGAAGCATCCTTCAAAGTCACACTCCTTATAGCATAAAAAGGAGTGTCCCTCCCGAGAAGCTCAGGAAACGATCCTCAATATAACAAACATTACACTCAGAGAGAAAGAAGACAAGCTATTGATGAAATTCCGTTATCAAATGAGACAGATGGACATAGCATAACAACAGTGGCTTACAGTGTGGGAGAGCAATTACTCTCCCATATACGGGCTCATAATTGGAAAAAACCATTGATACAGAGTGCACAAATCAGGTCCTGGAATATTGTGGTACTTGTATGAGGCAGAAGTGATGACTGGCTTTTGTTTTGATGATCACAGAAAAAAATTAATGTACAGGAATTTAGGTAATGGCATTTTGTGAACTAAGATAAAACTGAAAAAGGCATGTTGTGGTACATACTGATGGAACACCAGGCAGGTATTCACCAAGAAAAGGAATTTCCACATACACACAAAGATGTCTTATCTGAACACCAATCAAACAGGGCACTTGGGAGTGAGCCATGTTGCTTCTGGTCATGACTTAGTGCTGAAGAAAATATTGACCTCTGTGAATATAAGCAAATTATACCGTGTGTGTATTTCTTCACGTTGCTATGCTAACAAAGCAGTAAGGTACAAGAATGCTTGTATTACACTAGTATATGCTTCCTCTGGAAGAGAAGGTATGCACCAAAGGTTTAGAAGGCCAGGGGTATAACTTAAAATATTCAAAGCTATGTTAGAAAAGAACAGTGCAGTCAGAAGACTTATTCTACCTGACTTTGAAGCTTACAATAAAGCTTCAGTAATCAAGACAGTGTGGTGCTCATGTAAGAAACAAATAGATCAGTGGGACAGACTAGAAAGCTCAGAAATAGACCCAAATTTATGCCATCAATTAATTGTTTGACTTAATTGTATTGTAATAAAAAGTCTCATGATATAAAAGTCACTATTATAAAATGTACAGTTTTATAAAGGATATGGTTTTTGTAGTATACTGGCAACACTGCGCCATCATCACCATTACCTAATTCCAGAACACTGAGAACACTCCAAAACGAAACTCATGACTGTTAGCAGTCACTCCCCTACTCCTTCCGCCCCCTTCCTCCCCTATCCCCTAGCAACCACTAATCTAGCTTTTAATCTATATGGATTTGTCTATTCTGCATACTTCATATCAACTAAATCATACAATATGTAGATTTTTGTGTCTGGCTTCTTTATTAGTGTAATGTTTGCAAGGTTCATTCATGTTGTGCATGTATCAGTATTTCTTCTTTCCCTTTTCATGGCTGAATACTATTCCATGGAATGGCTATATTATATGATATTTTGTTAATCCATTCATCTAGCAATGAACATTTGGGTGGCTTCAGTTGTTTCACTATTATGAATAATGATGCTATGAACATTTGTGTACAGGTTCTATGTCAACATATGTTTTGAATTATCTTGGATATATAACTAGTAGAGGAATTTTTAGGTCATATGGTAACCTAATGCTTAACTTTTTGAGGAACTGCCAAACTTTTTTTCACAGTAGCTGCACCATTTTACATTCCCAGTGGCGATGTATGAGCATTCCAATTGCTCCAGATCCTTGCTGATAATTATTATTGGCAATTCCTCAAAGATCTACAGGCAGAAATACCATTTGACCCAGTGATTCTATTACTGGATATATACCCAAAGAAATATAGATAATTCTATTATAAAGATACATGAACACGTATATTTATTGCAGTGTTATTCACAGTAGCAAAGACATGGAATCAACCCAAATGCCCACCAATGATAGACTGGATAAAGAAGATGTGGTACATGTACACCATGGAATACTATGCAGCCATAAAAAGGAATGAGATCATGTTCTTTGCAGGGTCATGGATGGAGCTGGAAGCTGTTATCCTCAGCAAACTAATTCAGAAGCAGAAAACCAAACACCATGTGTTCTCACTTCTAAGTGGGAGCTGAACAATGAGAACACATGGATACATGGGGGTGAAAAACACACACTGGGGCCTGTTGGGGGCTGGGGTGGAGGTAGGGGTGGGGAGAGGGAGAGCATTAGGAAGAACAGCTAAAGAATGCTGTGCTAATACCTACATGTTGGGTTGATCTGTGCATCAAAATATCAAGGAACATGTTTACCTATGTAACAAACCTGCACATCTGCATATGTACCCTGGAACTTAAAGTAAAATTTGAAGGAAAAAAAATCTCAAGAAAAAAAAATATTATTGTTAGAGTAATCCTGGTGGGTGTGAAATAGTAGTATGGTTTTAATACCCATTTCCCTAATGGCTAATGATGTTGAGCATCTTTTCACCTGCCTATTGGTGGTGTTTGCTGATCTATTCAAAGAGCCAACTTTTGGTTTTATTGATTTTCTCTATTGTTTTTCTATTCTCTGTTGTGTTTCCCTTTAATCTTTCATTTCTTCCTCTTGCTTTGGGTTTAGTTTGCTTTTCTTTCTCTATTTTCTTAAGGCGGAAGATTAGATTATTGATCTGAGAGTTTTCTAATTTTAATGTAGGTTTTTATAGCTACAAATTTCCCTCTGAGCACTGTTTTCGCTGCATCCCATATGTTTTGGTATGTTGTGTTTTTGTTTTCATTTATCCCAAAGTGTTCTTTAACTTTTCTTGTGGTTTCTTCTCTGATCCATTAGTTATTTAGAACAATGGTGTTTAATTTCTGCATTTGTGAATTCTCTAATTTTTAAAATTATATTCCATTATGTTTGGAGAGCATACGTTGTATTTCAACGATTTAAATGTATTGAGACTAGTTTTGTGGCCTAACATATGTTCTACTCTGGAAAATGATTCTCATGCGCTAGAGAAAAATGTGTATTCTGCTGTTGCTGGGTAAAGTGTTCTATAGATGTTCACTTGATTTTTGACCCAATAGAGAGAGCAAAGTCTTTTCAACAAATGGTGGTGGAACAACTATATATATCCATATGGGAAAAAAATGAACTTTTACCTCTCCCTTGTACTAAGCATAAAAATTAATCCAAGGTGGATCATAAGCTTAATACAAAAACTAAGACCTCCAGATATGTAGCAGATAATACCATATATTTACAAATTGGGGGTAGAAAAGTTTTTCTAAGGTAAGGCAGTATGCAATAAACACAAAAGAAAATAATAATATATTAGAATTCATTGAGATAAAGAACTTTTGCTCATCAGTAGACACTGGTAAGAAGATGAATAGAGAGGACATAGCCTAGGAGGAAATATTTATAAAATATATATCTAACAGAAAATGCATAATCAAGATATATAAACAATTCCTTCAGCCCAAAAATAAAAGGACAAATCACTCAATATAAATCAAGTAAAATATCTGACAAATATTCTTCATATGTATATATACAAATAGCTAATGAGCACATGCAAAGGTACTCAACATCAACAGGTAAATGCAAATTAGAGCCATAATGACATACTTATAGAACACTACATACCCACTAAAGTGGCTAAAATGTTTTTAAAAGTAGACAATACCAAATGTTAGCAAGGACGTGAAGCCATCGAAACTCTCATATTGTTGATGACCTTTAAAGTGCTTCAATCATTTGGGGGAAAATGTCTACCAGTTTCTTATAAAAGCAAATATATGCTGACCTTATGACTCAGAAATTTCAATCATAGGTATTTAACCAGGAAAAAATATATATCCACAAAAATACTTACACAAGAATATTTTGTTTTGTTTTGTTTTTTTAAAATATATTTTATTGCACTTTAGGTTCTGGGGTACATGTGCAGAACATGCAGGATTGTTCCATAGGTACATACATGGCAATGTGATTTGCTGCCTCCATCCCCGTCACCTGTATCTGGTATTTCTCCCCATGTTATCCCTCCCCAACTCCCTATCCCCCATTCTCTCTTCTCTAGTCCCCTCAACAGACCCCAGTGTGTGATGCTCCCCTCCTTGTGTCCATGTGTTCTCATTGTTCAACACCCACCTATGAGTGAGAACATGTGGTGTCTGATTTTCTGTTCTACACAAGAATATTTGTAACAGCATTACCTATAATAGCCCAAACTGGAAATGGCTCAGATATCCACCAACAGGAGAGTAATGAATTAAATAAACTATGGTATATTTATACAAAGTAATACAGCACAGAAATATAAAAGAATGGACTAATGACACACCAAATGGGTTGGGCAAATATTTAAAATGTTCTGCTATGTGAAAAGGCCTTACAAAAAATAATGCGTACTGCATGCTCTATGATTTCACTTATATGAAGTTCTAGAACAGGCAAAATTAATCTATGGCAAAAAAAAAATCAGAACCTGATTGTCTCTAGGAGACAGATGTGGGGATTGTCTGGGATAAGGTATGAGAGAACTTCAGGCAATGATGGTACTTCTCTCTATATTAGTAGGAGTTCGGGTAACATAAGTGTTTGTTTAGGTCTGTCAAATCTCATAGAACGGTACGTTTGAGATTTATGCATTTATTGTGTGTACGTTCTATTTTTCACAAGGAACTACAAAAAATTTGAACTCTAGTTAATGACATGCATGCTTCAGTTTACTTTAAAATGTATCAAAATAAAATGAATTGATGGATGGATGAATAGAAGTATGGAAAAACTGATAAATATATAAGGCAAATATAGTAAATATTAACTATAGAATCTAGGTAGCTATGAGAGTTCACAGTACAGTTCTTTCAAATTTTCTGTGTGTTTGAAAATTTCATAGTAACGTTAAAAAACAAGGGTCTGATAAAAAGAAATAAAATCATGGCTCTCATAATTTTTGTGAAGACCATTTCCATGATTTTAGGAGTTTAATCATCTGTTGTTTCTTAGGGTAAGTGTTTTAAATAATTTAAGCCTATTAGTTCAATTTTTAAAAATGCTTTTTAGTGTCAAAGTTAAAGTATTAGGATGCCTCACAAAGACCAAAGTTTGGTGCAAATGACATAACTACCAAGAATATTATGTTTTGTGCCATGTGATTTTATACATTCATCAGAAAATGAGAACCATAAGGACATGCAGAAATACTTTCCAAAATCAAATGCAATAATGTAATAAGAGCAAAATTGAGAATCCATTTGCTGCTATCTCTCAAGTTGAAATATTCAACCTTCTGGCTTTTGAATGTGATATGCTCATTGATTTAGCATCTGACTGAATGATGAAAGTAGTCTTCAGTGGAAAATCCCTTCATAATTTCGATGTCCATATTCAATCCAGAACCATTTGTCAGAGCCGCCAAAAACGTGCTGCCATCCCTAACAAGCTGTGACTGTAAATTTGTATTTTCTAATATAGTGACTATAAAGAGTAAAGAGAGAAATTGACTGGATATAGAATATGGCCTATGGCTCAAGTTATCTGTCAGATGGTAATACAGTCTTAGCCCAGGTTCCCTAGAAGGCAGAGCCTAAGGCAAAGATTATCTGTTAACACTTTATTGGTAGGTGCAATCTCAGGGAATGAAGACTTAGGGAAAAGGAGAATTGATTAAGGGAACGAGAGAGATCAAATGCAAGAGAGTGCATTATTGAGGTGGTCAAATTCTATACCAAATACAACTCAGTCACTCATTCTTTCAGAGATGTCATCATTGAGACCATACGTTATGTGTTCCAGAATAACCCTTGGGAAGGGGTGAGTGGGTAAGAGGGATAGAAGAGGGAGAAAGGTTGACACATTTATCTTCTGGTTTCCTTTGCCTCTCCTCTTTCAGTGTTTGAAGTCCACCTGAAGCCCTGCTCTCTGTTCATCACCCAGCCCTTCCCAGCACCCAGGGAGACTCCAGAACACGTAGGCATCCACTTCAGCCAGGGCACAGGTGTGGAGTCCTCTCCTTGTCAGCTGACACCACAGACAGGTGCTGCTTAATGTAGACTTGGTGGCAGTAGCTAACTTTTAGAATCTTGGGAACAGAGTAAGCTGTGGCTAGAGCAGCTTTGGCCAGGAGATAAGACATATATGGCCATGATGAGAGGGACTGGGTAGAGCTGGGGGAAGTTTACAGTAGGCCTGGTATGGATAAGTTGATAGATTGCAAATGATAAAAACTTGACATAAAATTGACACATGAAATTATCATTAATGTTTTAGTTACATTTTTAAATAGTTTATTAAAAATTTTCTAAATAAATCTTTACAAATTTAACCTGCAATTGTCTTTATGTATGAAGAATAGCATTTAAGTGGTACTTGGTGGCCACAGATTGGAGAAATTTAGGTATATATTGAAGTTCTTACAGGTTCAGGTGAAAAAATTCAATAAGTTTTATAATTTATTATATTGTGAGCAGGACAAGGCACTGTTCCATTATTTAGCCATGTGTATTTTAGAACTGTTTCAAGAACAAAGCCAATAATAGTGACCAAAGTATTAAAATGAAGCAAGTAATCTTGTCAGTATACCATAACAGGAAACTTCGTATCCATCAGTTTCACTCTGATATGTCCAGGAGTTAATTTTTACTTATCCTGAGTGCAATTCAGCAGTTATTGCTTTTTTTGTTTGTCTCTATTTGGTAATTCAAGTCTTTCTTTAATTGTTTTAAAATATCAGTTAACATCTTTTCAACACTGCCTTTTTGCCCTTCCAATTCTTATTATTTCTTAAGCTTTATACCTATATTTCCCAGTCTGTTACCTGTGACTTCTAAATTCCTCCTTCATATTTTCCTTCTATTTATCTTTCATTCTACAATTTGGGTACATTTTTTAGTATTATCTTTGTAGCCATTAATTCTCTTTTCAACTGTGTCAGTCTGGTGTTTATTCTGTCTTTTGTGTTCTTCCATTCTTGAAAAGAATGTATTTGTCATTTTCAGGATTTCTAGCTGGTTGCTTTACTAGTCCTCTAGAACTTCTTAACTATTTTTATTTCTTGTTTCCTTTACCTATTTAAAATGATCAATATATTTATTCTGAAATGTTTTTTAGATCCTCTATCATATCTATTTCCTCGAAGTTAAACTCCTTTGGACAGGAAGGTATCTTTCATATCTGTTTTCCTCATGAACTTGGATATTTTACATGCAAGCTCATTCTGTGTGGGGGTTTTGTTATGTTTTTCTCTTTGCACTCAACCTTCTCTATCTAGATGTCATTTGGTTGACTTCATCAGGGCCCCTGTGTTAGGCTCCCTAGTTCAGAAATGGGTCTGGTATTTGGAGTCCCTGAGCTCTGGTACCATGGTACTGTATCTTTAATCACCCAACCATTCAGCTTGATGCCATCCACAGACTGAGGCAGTAATTAAAATTTTTTCAGCCTCTGTTCACTGAAAAAGCCTTATCCCAGAATGTTTTCTGTAGCGTGAATCATGAGTAGGTATGGCTGATCCTTTTTTCTTGGAAATGAACCCTAGGCTGCCTTGGCTTCCATTCTGGAAGTCCAGTAGGACCAAAGTTTTAAGTCCTTGGATATTTCTGCTCTACAGAAATATGTGCCATACTTTCAGTGATAAATGTTTTAAAATTATTTGAATAGAAATATATTATTGATCACTTTTTAGCATTTAAAATATGAGTGTGTATATTTGCATGGAGTTCTGTGACCAAACATCTCAATATATTGAGCGAAGTTCAAAAATATAACAAAGTGACATTAATCTGATCAGAAATATGCTAGATTATTAGAAATGTAATTTTTGTTAACTTTTTAATTTTATTTTAGGATGGAGTCTCACTCACTCTGTCACCTAGGCTGGAGTCCAGTGGCATGATGTTGGCTTACTGCAATCTTTGCCTCCTGGATTCAAGCCAACCTCCTGCCTCAGCCTCCTGAGTAGCTGGGGTTACAGGCGCCCACCACCACACCTGGCTAATTTTTGTATTTTTAATAGAGGTTGGGTTTCACAATGTTGGCCAGGCTGGTCTTGAACTCCTGAGCTCAAGTGATCCACCTGCCTTGGCCTCCCAAAGTGCTGGGATTATAGGCGTGAGCCATTGCCGCTGGCTGTGAGCTTTTAAAATACGCATGTTTTCAAAATAAGAGGTTAACTTTTAGGATTAAACCCAAAGGCAGTTAGTTATTAAAGCATGTGAAAAAAAAAATTGGCCTTTGGGAAATTTATCACAACATTACTTATAAACAAACAAAAAATAAATAACTAAATGATCAAAAATAGAGGATTAATTAAATAGATGGTGCTACATGTACAAGAGGAATCTTCATAGTCATTAAATATAATTATATAGATGTATATTTTGACAAGAAAATACTTTTACCATGTATTAAGTGGAAAAACAGTTTATAAAACAATTAATTCAGCATAATCTCATGTGTATTCACTGAAAGGGGATAGAGTAAAATATTGACATTAGTAACCACAAGATGGTGGATATGTAGGTGATTTAAAATTTTTCTTTTCTTAATTTGCCTGTATCATTTCTTAGTTATTTTCTGTTTAGCTAACTTTCAAGTTTCCCTTGTTAGATATTTTATTCTCTAAATTTCTATTCTTTACCTCATAAATGGAAATAACCACAGTAAGTTCCCCGTAAGATTGTAATGGGGATTGAATGAGGTAATTTATACCCAGTAAGCCTTCTAGCACATCATCCAACCAACAGATAAATGAGAAAGCTTTGCAAATGGACTGATGATAAGTATTTCGCATGTTTAACTATAGAATAGAGTTCATAAGGGGTTGAAAAAAATTACATATTCTGATAGAGTATAAAGAATGCAACTAAAAAGTGACGGAAGAAAAAAAGGGAGAGTGTAGAATAAGATCACTAACTGTTATATAGGTAATAGATGGGAGTGAAATGGTACATTTAAACTGAGGGAGAGATTAAGCAAGTAAAGAGGGAATTAAGGATGGTATAAAAACATTAATATAAATGTAACCACTAGAACAGAAATACGAACCTACTAAAATACTAAAATAAAATTTTTGAAAAGCAAAGAGGACATGTCAAATTGAGAAATAAAATCAGTAAACACAACCTAATACACCCAATAATTACAAATAACATGATATGACAGAACCAAGACTAAGGATTATATTTATGTTAATAAATATGAATCCCAGCATTAAAAAGGCCAAGGCAAGTGGCCTTGAGCTCAGGAGTTCAAGACCTGCATGGACAACACGGTGAAACCCCATTTCTACAAAAAATGTGGCTGGGCATGGTGCCATGCACCTATAGTGTCAGCTATTAAGAGGCTGAGGCTGGAGGATCACTTGAGCCTGGAGGTCGAGGCTGCAGTAAGCTACGATTGTACCATTGCACTCCAGCCTGGGCAACAGAGTGAGACCCTGTCTATTTAATAAAATACCTTTCAAATTTGCATATAAGGTAAAATTCAACTCCATACTGTGTAAAAGACACACTCAAAATTAAGAGATGTAACAAGGTGAACATAAAAGGATGGACAAAGACTAATAGACAAATGGAAACAATAAGAAATCAGGTGATGCAATCTCAATACCAAAGTAGGCTTCAAGGCAAAAATCAGTAAATGAGGTAAAGGCTCTATATTAAAGCCACATTACCCAATGAAGATATAATGGGTTTGAATATCTATTTTGTTATAAAACAAAAAGTACAGGAATGTGAGGAGAAAGAGACAGAAACACACCAAGAATTGAAAACTTCATAACAGTACCTTCGGTATAACCTAGGTCAAGTGGATAAAATGCAGGTATGACACAAAATATCTAATCTACCAATAGCATAGATCTTTTGGAGATATATGTAATATTGTAACCTGATAATAGAGGATTTGTTTTCTTCTCAAGTATGGATAGAAATTTCAATACAAGTGATTGTATACTAGGGCACAAAATAGATTCCATAAAATAGAAATATTGCAAACCACACTTACTAATTATAATGCAATTAAGAAATTTAAAAAAATTCCTTTGATTACAAGCAAAAATTACAGAAATACTAAAAAAAAATTGAAAACGCTACATATCATAATAGTATACATTTACAGCAGTGATCAGAGGAAAATTCACAGCCCTAAACATGAATATCAATGAAAATGTAAAAATAAGTATTGCATTCCCAATTCTAAAAACCAGAAACAACAACAAAATAAATCAAAAGCAAGCACAAGAAAGGAGATCATAATGATAAAAGCAGAGCAGAACATCAGAACAGAAAATCAGTAGATCAAATCAAGAAATTAAAACCCTGGTTCTTTGAAAAAAATCAACAAAACAGCAAAACTAGACAATCAGATCAAGGAAACAGGGAGAAAATGAAAATATATAAAGAAATGACAAGACGGAGAGAGCGATCCAAGATGGCCGATTAACAACAGCTCAGGATTGTAGCTCCCAGTGAAAGCGCAGAGAGCGAGTGGACGCGGCACTTTCAGACGAATTTATGTTGACCACAGACCGGGAGATGCCTGTCTGCGGAGCCAGACAGGTTGCCAGCGTGACTCTTTTGGCCGGCGCAGCTGTTTTGCCGGTGCCCCGGCGCAGTGCGGCACTTCTCAGTGCGGAGTATACGCAACTGGGTGCCCTTTGAGTCTGGCTACGCTGGTCCCATCCCCACAAGGAGAACAGGAATTGGAAGCGCCGAGGACTGAGAGTTTCACAGTAAGCACAGCTGAACCCGGGAAGGCCTAGCTCTGTGGGGAAGGGGCATCCG
>CAUYLG010004809.1:0-43765 GCA_963573385.1 Cacajao melanocephalus
AACTTCTTGTCACCGTTTATCAGATGATCTCATTTTGAATCTCCTTAATTCCTCCTCTCACCCTCTCCTCCTACTGAACCCCCTCACCTCCTCCTGTACCCCCTCACCTCCTCCTGTACCCCCTCACCTCCTCCTGAACCCCCTCACCTCCTCCTGTACCCCCTCACCTCCTCTTGTACCCCCTTACCTCCTCCTTTACACCCTCACCTCCTCCTGCAGCTCACTTCCTCTTGGACCCCCACTTCCTCCTCCCTACAACATCTGTAGCATCTCAAGTCTGCTGACCCAGCCTGAGTCCTCCTCTGCTCACTTCACTCCTCTTCCTACCTCTGCAGGTGTCTGACTCTCATCTTCCTGTGAACTCTCTGAGGGAGGGAGGAACTAAGACATGAGTCTGTCTATCCCTTGCATCCATGGGCGCCTGGGCTGCCTCTGTGAGCTGCATCTGGCTGAGCAGAGATCCCACCTGTGTGTAGGGGGCTGAGTCTTGCTGCCCACGAGCCAGCCAGTCCAAAAGCACCCCGGGCCCCTAGGCCTTAGCGCCGCAGCAATATGTGCATTTTTTGGTGTCGAGATGACAGTGCTCCCCAAGCCCCCGACCCCATTAGGAGCTACACCTTCGTAGCTTTATGGGACAGGCTCCAAGGATAAGTTCGACCCAACTCTAGCCTAGCTGGGTGGATCTGATTCTGTGCTGAGAAAGTCCGTGGGTGGCCTCCCAGGCAGTTCTGCTTCCTGCCACCCGACCCTGAAACCTGGTCTCATCGCCAAGGTCGTCTTCCTGGAAAGGCGCGTGCTGGAGCTGGAGAAGGACACGGCTGCTACTGGCGAGCAACACAGCCGCCTGAGGCAGGAGAACCTGCAGCTGGTGCACAGGTGAGCCTGGACCAGGAGACCCGGGCCTCTGCACGGTGTCTCCTGTGCCCGCCTCTCAGCCCCCATTTACTTCTCTTTACCTCACATAGCAGGGCTTGACCACCCGTCCATCCCAGTGTGGGAGCCGGCTGAGGGGGTGGTGCCAGGTGGTCACCTGAGGCTACCCAGTGGGCTGCAGGCAGCCTACCCGAGGCTCTGACTGGTGCTCTCAAGGGGAGGGGTCCATGGAACCCTAGGCACACACAGGGCCCCAGAGGAGAGGGCCGGAGGAAGGCACTGCCTCCCTCTTGGGAGCCGCTGAGACCTGGCCTCCACAGGAGGAACTGACTGAATGCACGCGGGCACGGTGCGCAGCCTCACCAGCAGGCCGGGAGTGCAGCTCTCCCACCAGGCTGGTCCACGCGGGGTTTGCCCGTCCGGGAAGAATGCAGGTGAGAGAAGTTGCTCAGCAGCAGAAAGCAAAATGAGCAGAGACTGAATACGTGACACAGTGTGCAGTCTAACTGCAGGTGGGCAGGAGTGCTAGAGAGGAAGTGAAGTGTGACGGCCGTGTTTGCAGAGGGAGAGTGGGAGCTGCTTACCCTGCTCCTGTTTGCAGACTTTTCTTAGAATACCGTGTCATTCTCAGAGATTTTCAAACCAGGCACGCCATGTTGTGTCATAACCAATTGGCAGTACTGTTTCTTGTGCAACGTAAGATGAGCTTGTCTCAGAAGTCAGCCACCCAGACTGTGCCACCTGGAGCTGGGCACTGTGGGGGCACAAGCAGCCTCTTAGGGGCAGAGGAGGCAGCCGGGAGGCCTGAGAGGCACCTGTGGAATCTGCAGAAGAGCTTCTTCCTGTGAGCCTCTGTCCCTGCCCAGCCGCCTGGGCACAGCCTGGCTCCTGCACATATTCTCAGCTCAGCTTCAGTGTCTTCGTCACCATTGAGCAGGTAGATTCACGGCTCTGAGCAGCCTGGACATGGGCCTGCACGCACATGTGTTGGCAGCAGGGCATTTGCAGTCAGCACCCCCAAAGCCCCTAACCCTCATCCTGCATGGTACTAACATTCCTGACCCATCCTTCAGCTTCAGATCAGACTGCCCTGTGAATGCTGAGAATTGGAATGCCTCATGGGATTGTGGCATAACTTGCACATTAATTTTAACCAAGTAAAGCATGTTGTTCTCTTGTGAAGTGTAGACCTTGGGCTCGGCGGCTGCCTTTTCTCCAGGGTTCTCAGCAGAGGAGGGCCTGCTGCCAGCACCTGCTGCAGAGTGGGGAGAGGGACCAGGCACACTGGAAGAGGCTGAGCTCCAGTCATGTGTTACATAGATGCCACACCTCCAAAGACCACTGTCTCCTTCTTGTCAAGGAGAATCCAGAGAGGCCACCAGATGCGCTTGTTTTAGAGACAGGGTCTCGCTCTGTTGCACCTCCCAGGCTCAAGCGACCACCTGCCTCAGCCTGCCGTGTAGCTGGGACTGCACGCATGCACCGCCACACCCAGCTGTTTTATTTTATTTTATTTGAGATGGAATCTTGCTCTGTCGCCCAAGCTGGAGTGAAGTGGCGTGATCTTGGCTCACTGCAACCTCCGCCTTCCAGGTTCCAGCGATTCTTCTGCCTCGGCCTCACGAGTAGCTGGGACTACAGGTGTGAGCCACCATGCCCCGCTAATTTTTGTGTTTTCAGTAGACGGGGTTTTACCATATTGGCCAGGCCTGTCTCGAACTCCTGACCTCATGATCCACCCACCTCAGCCACCCAAAGTGCTGGGATTACAGGCATGAGCCACCACTGTGCTTAGCCTAATTTTTAAATATTTTGTAGAGATGAGGTCGCGCCATGTTGCCATTCTGGTCTCAAACACCTGGCCTCAAGTGATCCTCCCACCTTTGTCCCCCAAAGTGCTGAGATCAGAGGCATGAGCCACTGTGTCCTGCCTAGATGCCCTTCTCAAGCTGACTGTCAAGGTTACATCTGAGTCTGGAGTACGTTCGTCAGTTTTCCGTGTGTGTGTGGTGTGAAGTCCACACTCCTGCCTTGCTCCACCCGCTGCTCGTCCACGTCTGCAGCCACAGGCCTGGCCACATTCGGTTCCTGTGGCTGTTCCCTGTGGTGCTCACCTGTGCTGTCCTAAAGAACACGTTTCCCGTTTTCAGTGTCATCTGACATTGATACTGAAGAGCTTTCTGCTCGCTAGCTCTGCTGCACAGCCGTCATCCTAGGAATTCCAAGTGCTTTCTCCCGTGTTTGATTCTGTATTTTCTGGGTTGCACGTTTTCTTGTGTTTTGCCGACTCATTTTCTGAGGACATCACTGATAGTTGCCTGGAAAAGGGAGCCCAGGAGCCAGATGTTCTGAGAACTGCTTGCCTGGAAGCGCTTATTCCTCCCACCCCGTTCCAATCCATAGTGTAGCTGGGCGTAAAATTCTAGGTCAGAAAAAAAAAAAAAAAAGTCTAGGTTGGAAATAAGATTTCCTGAGAATTTGAAGACCTCTGACCCCATGCCTGGTGCTGCTGAGTCTTGCTGTTCCCCGTGACTTCTGTTTCCCACCTGAGATACTTGGGTGAGGATCTCGTATTATTCGCAGTGCTGTGCACCTGGTTTTCAGCTTTTTTCGTTTTTTTTTTTTTCTTTTTTTGTGACGGAATATTGCTATATCTCCCAGGCTGTTGTGCAATGGCACAATCTGTGCTCACTGCAACCTTTGCCTCCCGGGTTCAAGCGATTCTCCCGTCTCAGCCTCTCAAATAGCTAGGATTACAGGCGCATGCTACCACACCCGGCTAATTTTTGTAATTTTTGTAGAGACGGGGTTTCACCATGTTGTCCAGCCTGGTCTTGAACTCCCGACCTCAAGTGATCCACCCGCCTTAGCCTCCCAAAGTGCTGGGATTATCGGCGTGAGCCACTACACCAGGCCTCGGTTTTCAGCCTTTAAATCTGGAAAATGCATCCTTCTACTTTGGGAAGACTTCTAAAGTTATTTCACATGCGGTCTCTCCCTCTCTCATCTGTCTGAATGGCTGCTAGTCACATAGTGGGCCTTCTGGTTATTTCTTCTTTTTTAAAATTCCCTCATCTCTACCTTTGTCTTTCTTTCCTTTTTTCTGTGTAATGTAAAATCCTCAGTTTTTTCCTTCAACTCTTTTTTTTTTTTTTTTTTTTTTAGATGGAGTTTCACAGTTGTTGCCCAGGCGGGAGTGCAATGGTGGGATCTCGGCTCACTGCAACCTCTGCCTCCTGGGTTCAAGCGATTCTCCTGCCTCAGCTTCCCAAGTAGCTGGGATTATAGACCTGTGCTACCACGCACAGCCAATTTTGTATTTTTAGTAGAGACGGGGTTTCTCCATGAGGTCTTGAACTCTGGACCTCAGGTGATCCCCCTGCCTCAGCCTCCCAAAGTGCTGGGATCATAGGCATGAGCTGCTGCTCCCGGCTGTCCTTCAACTCTTGATCCGATTGTTTTTTCTTTTTTTTGAGACAGAGGCTCACTCTGTTGCATGTCTGGAGTTCAGTGACACGATCTCAGCTCACTGCAACCTCTGCCTCCCGGGTTCAAATGATTGTACCTCGGCCTCCTGAATACCTGGGACTGCAGGCACCCGCCACCGCACCCGGCTAATTTTCGTATTTTCAGGAGAGACGGGGTTTCACCATATTGGCCAGGCTTGTCTCAAACTCCTGGTCTCAGATGATCCACCCACCTCAGCCTCCCAAAGTGCTGGGATCTTAATCGGATTTTTAGATTGCTCTCCCCGTGCTTTCAGTTCCTGGGAGCTCTTCCTTATTTGTGTCTTGGGCAGCAGGCTGCCCTGACACTGCAGCTGTGGCTCTCGGCTTGCGGAGAGTGCTGGCTTGTGCTGGCTTTGGGGCCTTTCCCTGCTGCCTCCCGTGGGATGTGTCTCCCTGGGGTACTCGCCTGGTGTTTGCTTTGGCCACTTCTTGTTGAAAGCTTTCCTGTTGTGTCTGGTGATCTGTGGGCATCTGTTCGCTGGTGTGTGTGAGGCACCACAGGATAAGAGGGTCTGTGTGAGGCAGGGCCTGCGGGCATGGGCTGTGCTGTGTCGGTGGGTGGGGCCTGTGCCCTTCTCTTTGGGACAGTTCAGTCCTGTCTTCTGCAGGTGGTTGTGATGATCTAGGGAAGGCCAGGGTCTCCCGGCCCTGTGGGAATGTTCCCTTTTCCCTGTGGTCTAGTCGACACCTGCCCTGCCTGTGCCCTGGATGGGACTGGTCTCTCTACCCACTTTCCCAGCTTGTAGGAGACTGGGAGCAGAGTGGGCCCCTCCAATTGTGGCCCCTCACAGACTCTGGGGCCTGGATGTGTGCAGCAGCCGTAGTCAGACTCAGCCTGTCTCCAGTGTGGACCCAGCAACTCAGGAAGCCCCGTGAGCCCTGTTGAGGTGTGCTATGAGCTGAGTTTCCTGTAGCTGAAGCCCAGACGTCCCCAGCACACTCGGTTCCTCACCAGTCAGCTGCCACGGGCCACGTGTTTGCTGAGACACTCACTTCCTGGAAATGCTGTGCTCCTTGGGCCCTGGTGCCTTCATGCTTCCTGCTGAGGCCTCCTGCTTCTGGGCTCAGAGTGCACTCACTGTACGTAGTGGCTGCAGGGGGAGCAGCTGCTAGCTTCAGTCACTTGGTGGTCTCAGGCCCTCTGGGTGCTGTGGTCCACAGGCCACAAGCGGGCAGTGCCTGTGGGTATCAGCTGGGCTGAGGTGCAGTGGACACTGTTCCAGCCATCCCGGGTGCCTTTAGTTTGGGAGGTGAGGCCATCTGGAGTGTGGTCCCTGCTTCAGAACTGCCTTGACCAGAGTTCGGGAATGCCCTTCCCATCCCCCTTCGGGGCCGGAGCAGGTTGTCTGGAGGTCCTGATGCAGCTTCTGGCAGGGGTGGAGCCACTGCACACCCTGCCTGGAGACAGCTCAACTCCTGCCTTTGTCTTTCAAGAGCAAATGCCCTGGAGGAGCAGCTGAAGGAACAGGAGCTGAGAGCCTGCGAGATGGTCCTGGAAGAGACCCGGAGGCAGAAGGAGCTCCTGTGCAAGATGGAGAGGGAGAAGAGCATCGAGATTGAGAACCTGCAGGCCAGGTAGGCAGTTCCCAACAGCCCACTCACCCAGAACCTGCAGGCCAGGTAGGTGAGGTTCCCGACAGCCCACTCACCCAGAACCTGCAGGCCAGGTAGGCAGTTCCCAACAGCTCACTCACCCAGAACCTGCAGGCCAGGTAGGCAAGGTTCCCGACAGCCCGCCCACCCCAGAACCTGCAGGCCAGGTAGGTGAGGTTCCCAACAGCCCACTCACCCAGAACCTGCAGGCCAGGTAGGTGAGGTTCCCGATAGCCCACTCACCCCAGAACCTGCAGGCCAGGTAGGCGAGGTTCCCAACAGCCCACTCACCCCAGAACCTGCAGGCCAGGTAGGCAGTTCCCAACAGCCCACTCACCCCAGAACCTGCAGGCCAGGTAGGTGAGGTTCCCGACAGCCCACTCACCCCAGAACCTGCAGGCCAGGTAGGTGAAGTTCCCAACAGCCCACTCACCTCAGAACCTGCAGGCCAGGTAGGCGAGGTTCCCAACAGCCCACTCACCTCAGAAAGCTGCAGGCCAGGTAGGCAAGGTTCCCGACAGCCTGCCCACCCCAGAAAGTTGCAGTGGCTAGGAATAACCTTAATTTTAGAAAAAGAGAAAAAGGTATGTGGAGAAAACCTTAAAACTCTCCAAAAGGCCACAAGAGATCAGTTCAAAGACTGACCCTATATGGGTATCAGTTTCTCTAAATCTATGTCGAATCAATGTAGTCAGTCTTTTTAAAATACCAATCTTTTTTTAAGGGAACTTGATAAAATTACTTTTACATTCATCTGGAGACATAGCCTTGGATGAGTCAGAAAAAGGAGGAAAACAGAGAGGAAGGGGATTAACAATACTATATTAAAATATAAAGGAGGCTGGGTGTGGTGGCTCACAATTTTAATCCCAGCACTTTGGGAGGTCGAGGCAGTTGGATCGCAAGGTCAAGAGATCAGGACCATCCTGGCCAACATGGTGAAACCCCATCTCTACTAAAAAGAAAAAAATTAGCTGGGCATGGTGGCGCGCGGCTATAGTCCCAGCTACTCGAGGGGCTGAGGCAGGAGAATCGTTTGAACCCGGAAAGCAGAGATAGCAGAGAGCCAAGATCACGACACTGCACTCCAGCCTGGTGTCTGAGCGAGATGCTGTCTAAAAAATAATGACAAAAATAAAATTTTTTTAAAAAATACAATTAGCTGGGCAAGGTGGCATGTGCCTATAATCTTAGCTGCTTGGACGGCTGAGGCATGAGAATTGCTTAAACCTAGAGGCAGAAGTTGCAGTGTGCTGAGATCGTGCCACTATACTCCAGCCTATAGCCTAGATGACAGAGCGAGACTCCATCTCCAAAAAAAATTTAATTAATTTAAATATATATATATAAAATAAAGGTAAAAAAATTATTATTTTTTGAGTTGAAGTCTTGCTCTGTCATCCACGCCGGAATGCAGTAGCACAATCTCAGCTCATTACAACCTCTGTCTCCCAGGTTCAACCAGTTCTCCTGCCTGAAACTGGGACTACAGGTGCGTGCCACTGCACCCGGCTATTTTTTGTATTTTTAGCAGATACGAGGTTTCACCATGTTGGCTAGGCTGGTCTTGAATTCCTGACCTCAGGTGATCCACCCGCCTCGGCTTCCCAAAGTGCTGGGATTATAAAAATAATTTTGGTCAGGTGTGATGGCTCACGCCTGGCCAAAATTATTTTTATTTTTTAATTTTTTGAGACAGAGTCTTGCTTTGTCATCTAGGCTGGAGTGCAGTGGTGCTATCTCTGCTCACTGCAACCTCCGCCTCCTGGGTTCAAGCGATTCTTCTGCCTCAGCCTCCTGAGTAGCTGGGATTACAGGTGCCCAGCACCACACCCAGCTAATTTTTGTATTTTTAGTAGAGGCAATGTTTCACCATGTTGGCCAGGCTGATCTCGAACTGCTGAGCTCATGATCCCCCCACCTCGGCCTCGCAAAGTGCTGGGATTACAGGCGTGAGCCACTGTGCCTGGCCAAGGCACTAAATTAAAGTAGCACAGTACTCCCTCAGGGTGCCTCCAGTAGTCCACATCTGGGACCTGATGCTGTGGATACCTGGTGTGTGTTTACAGATACACTTGCAAGGGATGGTTCTTCATTTTCTATAAAAGTAAACAGTATCAGAAAACTTAAAGTATCTGTAGTCAGAGGAATCTAGAGTTCTCTATCCTGAGCACGATGTCACTCCCAAGGGCTCCTTCTTGTGTGTCTGGGTAGTGAGAGTGGAGGAAGCTGTTTTATACAGCTGTTTGTTTGTTTGTTTTGAGATAGGATCTTGCTCTGCCCCCGGCTGGAGTTCACTGTCCCTGTCATGGCTCACTGCAGCCTTGAACTCCTGCGCTCAAGCGATCCTCCTGCCTCAACCTCCTGAGCTGTTGGGCTACAAGTATGCTCTGTGACACCTGGCTAACTTTTAATTTTTGGTAGAGCTAAGGTCTTGCTGTGTTGTTCAGGCTTGAACTCTTGAACTCTTAGCTTAGAGCGGTTCTCCCACCTCGGCCTCTTTTTATTGTTGCTGTTGTTTTCCTCTTCATACTCTCAGCCTCTTAAAGTGCTGGGATTATGGGCATGAGCCACTTCACATGGCTTTTTTAAACTGAGAGTGTACTACTTTTAGATTTCGAAATATTAAATATTCATGAAAGAGGATTTCAGGTTCTTTTGCATGTGTTCCTTCCAGCTCTTAAAGCTAAGAAGTTCATATTTCCCTTATCTAAGAAGAGCTCTTAGGCATTTTCAAAAGTGGGTAGCAGGAAGGAGCCTGCACTCAGAGAGCTGTGTGGGGTCCCCTCTGTGCCTGCCATTGCGGTGGGGCACCATCTTCTGGGGAGCAAGGTCAGGGCAGCCAGGAAAAAGTGTTCTGCCTTGGCCTTGGCACAGTGCAGTCCAGTGGGCTCGAAATTGAGGTACGTTTCTCATCTGTGAGCACCAGGGAGCACCTCCCCTGGGACCTTTCAGACGGGGCTGAGGTTGGGGCACAGCCTTGTGGACAAGCTGCCCCCTCTGTCTGCTCTGGTGTGGATGGGCACAAGAGAGGGGTCTCACGAGGCCCTCAGGGAGCAAGCAGGGCTGCGTGTTGCTGCCTCTGTGAGCAAGCCGGCTGCCTGCCCCATGCCCTTGGGGTCAGTGCCACCATATTCTGGACCTTGTCAGCCTCCCGCAGCTTGGTGGGGTAGCCACCAGGAACCTTGTGGTTCTCAGGGCTGCTCAGGCCCTCAGAGGCCCCTGCAGCCCCAGATCCGCAATCTGTGGTCAGCCCAGCACAGGGGCCTCTGGCATCTTGGCGACTCTCCACAGCTTAGCCTCTGCCCATCTGGTGTATAGGAAGACTCTGGTCAGTGCAATGATACTGTCTCAGTCCAGGGTCCTTCAGGAGCAGAGGATCTGGAGGCAGGGCCCCCCCAGCACCTACCTCGGAACCCCCTAGGAGCAGCAGGGGTGGCTGTCTGTGCAATTGCAGTGCCCAGAAAACAGCTGGATTTTGGGAGTGGGGCCTCAGTAGAGGCAAGAGTTAAAGCTGAAAGGGCATAGAGAAGATGGAGGGGTCGCGAGGTCCGGAACTTTGGACATCCTTGTGGAGGGATGGGGAAGGAAAACTGTGTGTCATCAGCAGGATGGGGCTGTGCAAAAGTCACAGGCAGAGATCTGAATCTCAGGACGCAGGGCCCAGGAGAGGTTCTAGGAAAGGCCAGGTACCTCTGGGAGTGGGGCCCCCAGAAAGTATGGGAGCCCCTGGCAGTCTGCAGAGAGCTAGAGTGAAGGCTGATGGTGCCACAGTGGCAGCAAACACGGAGCCCAGGGCTTGATGTGCAGCTTATGGCACCTGCTGTACCTCCAGCATTGGGGGGCGTGACCCATCATCAGAGACAGAGTGAACTGGGTGAACGTGGCCCTGATGTGTCCTGCTGGACCCTCGGCGTTAGGGCATGTGCCCTGTCACAGACACAGAGTGACCTGGGTGAGCGTGGCCCTGGCGTGCCCTGCTGTACCCCCAGTATTGGGGGACGTGACCTGGGTGAGCGTGGCCCTGGTGTGCCCTACTGGGCCCCCGGTGTTGGGGGACGTGGCCTGGGTGAGCGTGGCCCTCGTGTGTGGTGCTTTCTAGCAGCATGTGAGCCAAGGAAGCCCAGAGAAGCCTTCACTCATGCCACGTAGCACAGCTCCTCCTTCCGGAAAACATAGGCAGACGCCCCCAAGCCTGATAATGAAAGGAGAGAAGGCAGAAAGACCGACCCCAGTGCTGGGCAGACCTGAGTGTGTGTGACAGATGGCGAGAGGCTGCGACGAGGAGGAATGAAAGAGGGGTCAGGCCTCTGGAGGGCAAAGCTGCTGTGCGTGACACTGTGCCAGCAGTTTATTTTCTTCTCTTTGTCTGTCTGTAGTTCTGAAATTCAATAGAATTAAAACATAATTTGCTTTCATAATTATGAACAAAAAATGCAGGTGTTACTTTGGCAGGAGAAAACAGCTGTAGGTAGAGCCATGTGGACTCTAGGGCTAGAGGTGGAGAATGGAACTTAGTATGTTGCACTCAGCAGAACAACAGGAAAGGCAGATGGCAAAGGTGTAGCCCAGAAGGCACAGCTGCACACACGCCTAAAGCACACAACACCCCACACCAGCAGCCACACAACCCAGAAGTACCGGGGCTTGCGTCTTGGAACATGAAGGCTCAGCAGTGGGCAGCACCGGGAACCATGGAAGCCGGGTAAAGGTGAGGCTCACCAAGAGGGTCCCCGCCCACAGAGCTGGGTCACACTCATCCCCACCCTAAAAGAGGAGTCTGGACCGCAGGGCACCAGCACACACCAGAGTGTCACCATGGAGGCACCGTGTCCTCCTGACCAATGCCTGTGGCCAGTGGTCTGACCAGCCCCAGATGAGTCCTGGAGGCGCTCCTGTCCCAGGCACCCCACGGTCTTCCCAGCGGTGTAGAGGCTGGCGGTGCTCTTGGGAAGGCATCTGCTTTGCTCCTCGTCTCAATCGTCGGGCAAGAGCAGGTCCCCTCCTGTGTTGAGGACACCTGAAGCCCTTCCCACCCAGCCCTGTGCTGTCCCTGGGTTTCCATTTGACACCAAATTCTGGGTGTGGGTACAGGTTGGGTTGAATTAGAAGGGACGAAAGGGTGACAAGATGGTGAGGACAGCTGGATTATGGAGAAGATCTAGGGCTCCTTGGAGAAATGGCCAGTTCTGAGGCTGGGACAGGAAAAATACAGGGTGAGCCTGCAGCAACTTACAGTACCTGAAAATGAGGAGGTGCTCACACTAAAAACCCCCGCGAGCACAGACACTGAGGGTTTGTTAGAGGGACGGGCCAGTTGAAGGAGCTGCCAGATGCCAAAGCTGGGACAGTTTAAACAACAAACTGATAGTGATAGCATTGGATTACAATCCAAAACATAAAGTGTGTGAGTCCATAGTGACACAAATAAATGATTATTAATAAACAGAGAAGAAGGCCGGGCACAGTGGCTCACGCCTGTAGTCCCAACACTTTGCGAGGCCGAGGCAGGTAGATCACCTGAGGTCAGGAGTTCGAGACCAGCCTGGTCAACATGGTGAAACTCCATCTCTACTAAAAATACAAAAATTAGCTGGGTGTGGTGGCATGTGCCTGCAGTCTCAGCTACTTGGGAGGCTGAGGCAGGAGAATCCCTTGAACCAGGGAGTCGGAGGTTGCAGTGAGCTGAGATAGCACCAATGTACTCCAGCCTGGGTGACAGACCAAAACTCTGTCTCAAAAAAAAAAAAAAGTATATAAAAACTAGCCAGGCATGGTGGCCAAATTCTGGGTGTAGCTGCAGGTTGGGCTGAATTAGAAGGGATGGCAGGGTAACAGGACGGTGCCTTGTGGTCCCAGCTACTCGGGAGGCTGAGGCAGGAGAATCGCTTGAACCTGGGAGGCGGAGGTTGCAGGGAGCTGAGATCGCACCACTGCACTCCAGCCTGGGTGAAAAAAAATAATAGTTAAAAAAAAAAAACATGGATTATGGAAAAGCTCTGCCCTGGAGCACTTGAGTGGGCGCCTAAGGACTGCCCCTGGTCGTTGGGGGCATCTGTGGGCCATAGGGCAGCCCCAGTAGAGTTTTCCTGAGACATGGGGCACCCTGGCCCAGCAGAGGTGCACTTCCTGGAGTGAGTTTCAGCTTCGTTATTGTGTCCCAGGCTGCAGCAGCTGGACGAGGAGAACAGTGAGCTCCGATCCTGCACGCCCTGTCTGAAGGCCAACATTGAGCGCCTGGAGGAGGTGAGGGCCTCGAGCTGTGACCAGCACGGCCAGGCTGTGCCCTTCCTGTGGGCACCGAGGTTGCCCTGGGCTCTGTCCTGAGCAGGATGACAACCCCTGGGCTGTGCTGTGCTGTGTGTGAGTGAGCAGGGCCATCTCAGGACCCAGGCTGCTGGAAGACACTGGGCCGTGCTCTGTCTGCAGCTTCCCCAGGGACTCAGGATCCACAGGGCCCAAAGGTTCACTCCTAGATGGACCCAGGGGTCTGAATCTGGGAAATGTCCTCCAAGGGGAAGACGTCAGCAAACCACTCGTGCCGCGCCCCTGCAGATGTGGAGGCAGAGGCTGCACATGGGGCTCCCACAGCCCAGCTGGTCACTGCGAGGCCTCCCTCCCTCAGCTCACCAGGTGTCCTCTGGGAAGCTCCGAAACCAGAGGGCGTTCTCGGAACACTTGGGCCCAACTGGAGCTCCCCACAGTCACTGAGTCAGGTTCTGTCCACACAAAGGTCCTTCCTGCCCCTCACGAGAAATAGCCCTTGTGGCCTGTGTGTGCGCCTCCCCCCAGAGGCAGGGGGCCTTGACTTCCACCGAGAGGCGGGAAAGCTGAGACCCCGCCCCGCTGTGCTCCAAGCACGGGGCCACCATGTTGCTGGGAGATGCAGAGATGGGAGGGACAGACGGCCAGGGCAAGCTGCGTGTGCAAGTGGGCGGCGACCCGCATCCAGGGCAGGTGTCCGCCCCTGCAGGAGAAGCAGAAGCTGTTGGATGAGATAGAGTCGCTGACGCTGCGGCTCAGCGAAGAACAGGAGAACAAGAGGAGGATGGGGGACAGGCTGAGTCACGAGAGGCACCAGTTCCAGAGGGACAAGGAGGCCACCCAGGAGGTGAGCTAGCGCCCCCGCCACACATGCCCCATGCCCAGCACTACGCCCCCCCGACCCATGGGGAGGCTTTGTTGGACGCCAGCTCTTGGCCTTGTCGCTCTGGGCATAGCTGCTGGTGTGTGTGGTCTTCCCGAGAGATGGTGACCAGATCAATCCCAAGGTTCTACAGCCAAGCGATGGCTGACGGTGGCCGGTGGGAGCCCAGGCCCCCCGGCTGACCCTGCATTGCCCTGCAGCTGATTGAGGACCTCCGTAAGCAGCTGGAGCACCTGCAGCTCCTCAAGCTGGAGGCCGAGCAGCGGCGGGGCCGCAGCAGCAGCATGGGCCTGCAGGAGTACCACAGCCGCGCCCGGGAGAGTGAGCTGGAGCAGGAGGTCCGCAGGCTGAAGCAGGTGGGTAGGCCCGGGCCTCTGTCCCTCGCAGTCCTGCAGAAGCTTCCAGAAGGCTGGTTGGGAGGGGTGGGACGTGGAGGGCCAGCATCTGAGCTGGAGGCCTTGTTCCCTGGCCAGTCCTTGTCCCTGCTCAGCCACCAGCAAGGGCCACAGCCCCATAGTGATGTTGCTGTGCCCTCCCAGGACAACCGCAACCTGAAGGAGCAGAACGAGGAGCTGAACGGGCAGATCATTACCCTCAGCATCCAGGGCGCCAAGAGCCTCTTCTCCACAGCCTTCTCCGAGTCCCTGGCTGCAGAGATCAGCTCTGTCTCCCGAGATGAGGTAACACATCCCCCGCCTGCACACTGCGGCCTGGGGTCTGCGGTCTGCGCTGTCTGTGCCCTGTGGTTTATGCACGGTGGCCTGTGCGCCTCAGCTCTGACCACCTGCTCGCCCTACAGCTCATGGAGGCAATTCAGAAGCAGGAGGAGATCAACTTCCGCCTGCAGGACTACATTGACAGGATCATCGTGGCCATCATGGAGACCAACCCGTCTATCCTGGAGGTCAAGTAGAGGCAGGAAGGCCCAGCCCGGGCTGGGTTCGGGACTCCAACACCCGGGAGTGGCCCTGTCACACCATGAGGAGCCAGGACCAACAGGTCCCACAGCCGACAGAGCCCGGAGCATGCGGGGAGCCCTCGTGCAGCTGGGCTGGGGCCACTAAAGATGAGCTGCTGCAGGGGCAGAGCGTGGTAGAGAGGAGAGGGAGAAAGGGAAGTCCCAGGGCCCAGGGCCCACAGAGGGTGAGGGCTGTGGCAGGGCCGCCCGTCCATCAGTGCTGACCTTCTCAGTCCTAGGTCAGCCTGGCGGTGAACGCCTACGCTTTGGTTCAGCAGGATGGGCTGGAGAGCCTCTCTGTGCAGAGGTGTGGGTGAGCCCTGCTGTGGCCTCCTTATGGTGGGCCCTCTTCCCCTGTGCAGCCCTATTGGGCAGCAAGGAAGAAAACGGGTCCCTCCGGGGGTGCCGCTGCCTACACCACCCGCACAAGCACCCTGGTGCCGTGTCGCCCATGCTGGGCTGCTGCTGATGGCTGGTGGGCTCCCGGACCCTCACCTCAGACATGGTGGTGCAGGAAGGGACTGGCGGGCAAGGCTGATGCATCCCCCAGCTCTCCCTATGCTGCTCAGGCCATTCCCAGCCAGACATGGTCAGCTCAGTCCAGCTCTGGGCCCTGGGGCCTCCAGGCCGTGCGGCTGTTCCCTTGGCCCAGTCTCACTGCAGTAGCCCTTGGGGGCTCTGACCACCTATGGGGGCTGGGCAGGAGCCACTGGGGCCCTCCACTCTGACATCAGGACCCAAGAGGCCGGCTGTGCAGAGCTCTCTCCCTGGGCAGAGTGGATGCTGCAGGGCCCTCTGGATTCCCCGTGCAGGTGCTGCTTCTCCACAGGTGCGGCCTGACCTGACCTCCTAAAGGCCACACCCTCTCCACGCACTTCCCAGGCTAGAGTCCAAACATCGGGAACCCTGTTTTCTTCTGGGTGTCTAACTTAGAAATCACTGTTCTTCCTGAGGGTGCATTCTGCAGAAGAGAGAGGGCAGGGAAGGCTCACAGCAGAGCAGGAGTGGGCCTACCCGGGGCCTGCACTTCTCGAGGTCTGCACTCCAAGGTGCAGTGGTGTCATCCTGCAAGGCTGTGGGCCTGCCCCTGAGGCCCCAGCATTCCCTGGTGGGCCAAGACCCCATCATCAAGACTGGCCACCAGCTGTGTGTGTGCGTGTGTGCATGTGCATGTGCGTGCACACACGTCTGTGGCCCCACATCCAGCGCCTTCCACACTAGGATGTCAGAGGTCGCCTCCTGTTGTATATTTGGGGAAAGCCTTGGGTGTAAATCAGTGTAAACTTGGAAGAGAGATTTTTCTATCATGTAGAGTAGGTATTTTTTATAGATTGAAGGTTGATCAATTTTTTAATACTTTCAAGAGAGAAAACTATCTGTGTATACACATGAAATATATATATATATATATATATGTATAATATATAAATACTGGCACCTGCCTTTCTATGCCCAGGCCCGGCCCTGGTGACACGGCTTGTGTCCTGTTTCTGCTGACCACTCAGCAGTGCTGTAACTGTAAACACAGACTCCCAGGAGACAGTGCGGGAAACACGCCGAGCACCAACTGCACATGCTCCTGCTTTAATCCCCGAGACACGGCCCTTCCTGCCTGGATGCAGGAGGGCAGGGGCCACCACAGATTAAAGCTGTTACTGCGCACGCAGAGGCCGGCTCCTTCCTCCAGGGGGCCCACAGGGTGGGGTGGAAGTCTCATGGGCCTGGCCGAGCTTCCTTCGAGGCATCCCGGGCCATCTGTTGTCTGATCTCAGACTGCAGGAGACCTCCCTAGCTCTGCAGCTTGGTCAGACCAAGACTCTTCCAAGGCCCCAGGATTGCACCTTAGCGGAGCCTGGCCGCTTTCTGGGCAGGTTCTGGATCCTAATGAGCTACTGAGACAGCATCGAGGGTAGTCCAGGCAAAGGGGGCAGCACAGGGCTGTGGGCATCATGGCTCTGGGTCACAGTGTCCCTGCCCCCGGGGACACACATTCTGTCGGGAGAGGCGGCGGCATGTCCCTGGGATGAAGAGAAGAGTGGGGAGTAGGGCACAGAGGCTCACGCCATAATCTCAGCACTTTGGGAGGCCAAGGCAGGAGGATTGCTTGAACCCAGGTGTTGTTAAGACTAGCCTGGGCAACATAGCAAGGCCCCATCTCTTAAAAAAAAAAAAATCAAAACTTAGCCAGGCAAGGTAGTGCACACCTGTAGTCCCAGTTCCTTGGGAGGCTGAGGTGGGAGAATTGCTTGCGCCCAGGAGGCAGAGGGTGCAGTGAGCTGTGATCGCACCACTGCACTCCAGCCTGGGCAACAGAGTAAGAGACGCTGTTTCAGAAAAAAACATTTAAAAGGGCAGTCATGTGCAGGATGGGGGGAGAACTCCCCCAGAAGAGGGGGTGCACACACACACAGCACCAACCACAGGCACAGGAAGGTGAAAAGGCAGGGCCCGATGGGAGTGGGCTCCCAAGGTCATGGGGGCAGCCAGACAGGCAGCTTGAGGGGGAGTGGCCCCATCTGATCAGGATTCCCCCCTCAAAGCATAGGCCTTAAAAACTGGACCACCTGGCCAGGCATCCAGGAAGCGGACTGTGCATCTCCGGCTCTCCCTCTCCTGCCCCCACCCAAGCTGCCCGCCTGCCCATCACACTCCCAGATACAGAGAAACCAAGGCCCAGGGAGGCTGAGGAGCCAGGTCTGCCAGTGCCCTCAGGTCAGCTTCTGCCCGCAGGCTAGTGACCGGAGGAGGACCGAGTGTGGCCTATAGCAAGGAGTCCTTGAACCCTCGATGTGGATGCAGCAGAATGGCTCCAGGTCACAGGGCCGAGGAGTCCTGGTTACTTCAGGACTTAGAACTGAGGAGGACATGGGAGGTATGGGCGTGCAAAGGCCAAGTTCCTGCTCCCAGGAAAAGGGCCTGCCGCCCACCTACCCAGGGGTCTCTGTGTGGTGCCAGCAGGGTCCATCTCTGCCTAGAGGGAAAAGCTGGAGGTGGGGAGAGGGACTCACTCCGTGCTGCAAGGCCACAAGCAGGCAGGGGAGGGGCGGGCAGCGTCCTCCTGACACCCCACTGTGGTCAGGCAGCACCTCAGCTTCATTTCCACTTTAGATTTTAAATGTGGGGCCTGTCCGCAGTCCACTGGCCCCACCAGCAAACGACGCCGTCACTGTGCTGGCCCACTGGGGTCTCCAGCCCAAAGGAGACAGGATGAAATGGAAACAGATTCCCGAAGGGCTGCCAGAGACCTTGTGGGTGAGCAAGAGCAGGGTGTGGTGGCCCGTGTGCAGGTGTGCTTACCTGGTGGATGTGCGCAGAAACCTGCACTCCCCGGGGAGGCCTGAATGTGTCCCTCTGGAGTGTCAGCTCCCCACCCCCAACTGTGCAATGTTTGGGCTGCCCACTGGGCTTGCCAAGTCTGCCAAGGCAGATTCTGTCCTTGGCTGGCTCCTGACATTGAATGCCCCGAGTCTTACTCAACTCTGCCCAACGGAAGAGCATGAAGGAGTCTTGCCTGGCAGAATGGAGAAGGGTGGCTCTATCCTTGCCTTGGAAGAAGACCCCCTGACGTGGGTGCACAGCCGCTTGCATGAGGCCTGCCCTAGCCTGCCTCTGCTGAAGGGCAGGTCTAGGAAGGCCTGACCCCCTCAGCGGCCCCCCACCTGCTGTCAGTCCAGGAACCTGGAGGGCCCAGAGAAGGGCAAGAACTCCACCTCTTCTTGTTTTGAGACTGGGGCTCATTCTGTCACCAGGTGAAGCGCTGTGTGCCATCCCAGCTCACCGCAGCCTCGACCTTCCAGGCTCAAGTGATGCTCCCGTCTCTGCCTCCCAAGTAGCAGGGACCACAAGCATGCACCACCGCACCTGCCTAATTATTTAAGTAGAGACAGGTCTCACTCTATGTCTTTCCGACCCAGGCCTGTGTGGCTGACAAAGCAGGTGACTGCAGGGCATCCCATCAAAACTGAGCACGGCGCCAGAGCACACAAGTCAGCCCCCTGTGGGCCTTAGCACCCTCACGCCCCATGCCAAGATCCCTGTGTGCCCAAGTCTGGGCTCTACTGTTTGTTGCTGTGTTCACGTGAGGCTTCTTCCAGTGCCTGAACAGATGCCTCCAGCCTCAGTCCTTCTGTTTGGGTCTCCCAGTCCTCTTCTCCTCCAGTGGGGATTCATGGCTTGCCCATTGGCTCTTCTGGGCACTTGCGTTAGCTTCTCAGGTCTGTCTGCATGTGGGGGTTGTGTCCTCAGGCCAGTACTGCACTGGCATGGAGCAGGGCCCGGTCAATGGTCTGGACAGTCCAGAGTCACTTACCTTCTGCTGTGCTGTCCTTCACAATTCACGCCTGTGTGCCTGATGTCTTGTGACTCAGTCTTCAAGACAGTGACAGGCTGGCCTCATGGGTGCATGGGAGACCTTTTCTCTCGTCGCACCCATTCCCTCCAGCACCCTTGTGCAGGGAAACCTCAGTCATCTTGAAGACACCTCTTGAAGCCCTCTTCTGGGTGAATGGGCTTCCTCCTTCACCATGACAGGCCTCCTACTCGGTGGGGCTGGAGTGCTCCCACTCTCTCCTCACCTCAAATGGGCCTGGCTTAGCCAAACCAGCCCGAATTGGCCACTGCAACGAGCTGGCAGGGGCCTTGGCATCAGATCAACAGGCTCAACTGTAGCTGCTCCTCTGGCTGGTAGGTTATAAGACCATGAACCTCCTGCTGGCTAGACTGCTGGCCCCTGGATTGCCACCCTAGGCAGATTGCCATCCTAGGCAGTGCCAGTGAAGACTGGGAAGGTGAGGGAAGCCGCAGTCACTGAGCCCTCACTCAGCCCTGGACTGGGTCCTCTCCTGGTTCTAAAGCCACACGTGGCTGGTAACCTGCCATGCAGGTGAGGAAGCTGGGGAGGACAGGGTCCCAGAGCCTTGTCCAGGTTGCAGAGAGGAGAACCCGCTGTCACTTTGCAGTCCTCTGTGCCCCCAGACCCCCGCTGGTCCCCGGGGAGGCATTTCCTGCCCTTGGGATGCCTTGGCATGGATATAGGCTGGGAACACACGGCACATCCAGCTGCCCTGCCTGTCTTCACGGAGTGGGCAGCAGACCTAGGAGGTGTCCAAGACAGGAATGAAGTGTCCTTACCAAAAGCCTCCCGGAACAGAAGTAAACCTCCTGCCAGCTTCTGCCCTGACTGCAGCTAGAAGCCGAGCTCCACGTGGGACACAGATGTCCCTACTGCAGCATCTAGAGCATGATGGAGGCCCAACCTTGGCTTTCCTGGAGCACGAATAACCTCTGAGGAGCACTGGCCCTGGCCTTGTGGATCTTGCCGAGATTGGCGCAGTCTCCGGCCCGGAGCAATCGTCACCCAACCTCCCACTTGTAAATCTCCCCACAGAATCGGACCACAACCAACCAGTCTCTCCGGAATCTCAGCTGACCAGCCCTGCTCCCGTGTCCCTCTCCCGCAGGGCCAGTGCATTCTCAGGCTCCTCATCTGCCCCTGAGAGCGGGAGTCTGGCTGCCCTCAGCACTAGCTTCCCACCCTGCAGCCTGGTAAGCTTGACGCCCAGGTACTTTCCCGAGAGCCAGGCCAGCAGCTGCCGGAGCGGGAAGGGGACTTCCGGGGAGAGAATCAGGCCTGAGCAAGGGGCCTGGAAGGACCCAGCAGTCGCCCCGTCTTCCCTCCTCCAGGTCCTGGAAGCGCCGTGGGCCGCGTCCCCGCTGAGCCCGGCGTGGCCGTTTAATGGCGTCCGCGACCGAGGAGGAAGCCACCTAGAGAGGCTGTGCCCAAGCGACGCTGCGAGGCCAGGCCGCGTCTCGGGCCAGGGCGGTCCCGCTGCCACTGCCGCTCTTGGCCGCAGGGACCGAGCACAGCGTCGTGAGGGGGCGGCCCTGGGAGGCCCGAAGGGGTGTCTGGGCCTCGCGGACACGGCGGGGCCAGGGCGGCGTCGTGGTCCTCGTTCCAGGGGCCTCCCCGAGCCCCGCTGGACACGGACGCCCCTGGCCCGGCCACCCCCGAGACCCACGGGACCGAGTCGCCGTGGACGCGCCGACGCCACGGATGGAGGCCCCGCCCCTCCGTGCCCCGCGCAGGGCCTTCTGGGAGCTGTAGTACCAGCCCCTCCTCCGGCCTCCCCACTCCCCTATAAGCCGGGAGCGCGGCGCCTCCCCGGGACCGAGGCCCGGGGCCTGGCCGTCTCCAGCAGCGCGGGCATGAGGAGTGGCTCATGCGGTCGGCGGACTGGAAGGCACCACCAGAGGACTACAACTCCCGGCATGCTTCGCACCGGCACCGCCCAGAGCTTCCGCCCCGGCGGCGCCGCGCGGCCCTGTGGGAGCCGTAGTCCGTGTGAGCGATTCACAGCGCCGCGTGCGCCCCGGGCGCGCCGTAGCCGCGGGGCCCGGGCCGGGCGCTACGCTACGGAGGTGGCGTAAGGCGAGCGCCAGGCGCGGGCAGTGGCCGGGGCCGGGTCGGGGCACTCCGCGGCTAAGGCGCGGGAGGCCGTCCGGGCAGCGCGGCCGGCGGCGAGAGGGGCCCCGCCGCTCTCCGGAGGCAGAAGTTGTGGATCGGCCGGCGGGGGCAAGCGGGCCCGGGGGCTGGGGCCGCGCTGCCCGGGCCGCGAGGACTGAGGCGGCGCCGCCGGGCTGTGGAGGTGAGTCCCGCCGGCCGGGCTGGGCCGGGCGCGCAGCCGGGGACCCCCCGGGCGGGGAGTGCGGGCTCGGTGGGCGGCGGGGAGCGCGGGCCCGGCGGGGCGCGGGAGGCCTCGGGGTCTGAGCGCGCCGGGCTCCGGGCCAGGGCAGGGACGGCCGGGCCCTCGGAGTGGGGTCAGCCCGCCGCCCGCTGGCGCCTCCAGGCCGGTGGGGGCCCGGGCTGGGCTCGGGCGAGGCTTCCGAGAGGAGCCCAGAGGAAGGCGGGAAGTCGGCAGGACCTGGGCCATGTGGGTCACTCGAGGCCAGCTCCGGGGGCCGCGCACGCAGGCGGCCTCGGCCCTGCCTGCCCTTGAGTGCCCTTATATCCGGGCCCAGAGTGCGGTGCTGGCCACGTTAGGGATGTGGTACTTGGTGCGGGCATCGCTCCCCTGTCACTTGGGGAACGGCCTGGGGGCGGCTACCCGGCGTGGAGGGGCCGGCAGGAGCCTTGTCTGTGCCAGCCATGCCAGTGTTCTCTTCCGTGTTCCTCCGGGGCTGCTGCGGCACCAAATGGGAAGTTGCAGACTCTGCTCTCTGACAAGCGCGCTCTTCCTGCTGCCTGCAGAAGACGCCCCTCTAGTCCTGGCCGGAGGAACTCGTGTGCTCAGGTTGCCCTGGCCCGGTGAGCTCTCGGGGTCCCCTTACTGCCCTGGAGTTTGTTACCAGACTGCTGGTAACAGGACCCGGAAAGCAATGGTGACGCCCAGAACCTGAGGCCATGCCTGGGTGTGTGGGGAAGACTGGAGCTCAGCTGGGTGCTGAAGAGTTGTGCGCCTCTCCTTTGGGAAACCCGAATCTCCTCCTCTGCCCAGGTCTGAGGGGTGCGGAAGCTTGAGTCAGGGTTCAGTGTGGGAGTGCCGTGCCCCACGATTGCCTCCTCACTCCCAGAGTCTGGGGCTGGGCAAGGATGTAGGGGTGATTCTGCCTCCGGGTTCTGAGTGACTTCTCAACTGTGCAGCAGGGCAAGAGATAGTTTTTCTGGTCTGGCAGGGGGAGGCAGGTCCTGCAGGAAACCAGCTTGGCCTGGCCTTGGGTTGGGTGTGTCTTGCCTCCTCTGAGGTCCTTCTGCTCTTGGGAGGAGCACCCGTCTTTTTCCCGCTTCTGTCTCTGTGTCTGAGGCCCTCCAGATTGGCACGAGGAGCCAGTGACCTCTGAGTCCCCAGGAGAGCCCAAGGCTCAGTGACTGTGCAGCCGCACAGGGCCTCCTGTCTGAGCCTCCACAGACTGTGGTCTCAGAGCAGGAAGTGGCTGTTCCCCTCTAATGCTGCGTCTGTGTAAGAGCTTCAGCCCTGCCGGACCTCTCTCTGGGCACCCCGCACTTTATCCTTGCCCAGGCCTTTGGCAGCACTCCGGTCACCCCAGTGTCACCGGTGGGGAAACCGAAGCTGGAGGACAGCCGTGATGGCAGGGGAGGGGCCGAGGGAAGCTGAGCGCTGGGTTTCTATCTCCTGCCCGTTCCACCACCTCATACAAGGCAATTAGAAAGGTTTCTGCTGCCCGAAAAACCCTCCAAAACCGCAGGAGTTGTTCATGGGCCTGAGCCATCGCTGAAGACCCCGAGGGAGTCTGCTGCCCACGTGGCCATTGGTGGCCGAGCAGCCCCTGGTCCAGCCCTCTGGCCGGAGGTGTGACGCCTCTCCTCACTGCACCGGGTGTGGGCAGGTACTGAGAAGGAGAACATCATTAGACGACACGGTGTGGGGTCCTTGAGAAACAGTGACAGAAGCCCAGGAGGGCGGCTGAGATGACGTGAGACACGGGATGCGCTTGGTGGTTTCTTCATCAGACACAGAAGAAGGAAACCCCTTGCCTGGGGGTGGCCGCGGGCGCTCTGCTCTCCTGTTCTCCTGCTCTGCCCCTCTGGTCCTGCCCTAGACCTCGTCTGACCCCTGGCACAGCCGGAGTGCCCAGAAGCCCAGTGGGACTTGTTCGCTCCCTAAGGCTCTTCCACATCCCTCGTAACCTCTCGGTGTGAATGTGGGCTCCGTACCACCTGCCTGTGCCTCAGCCGCGTGGAGCCACTGGACCCTCGTGTCCCGCGCTGGCGAGAGCGCTCAAGTCTGCATAGCTCTGATGTTACCCCTCCAGTGGGATCTGCCTGCAGCCCTCACGCTTGGGACCGTCCTGTCTCCCTGCTCGACGTGGCGCTGGGAGGGCAGGGGCTGTTTCTGTTTCTTGGCAGCCCCAGTGGCCAGCACCGTCTAGCCGTGTGCGGAGCAGACGGTCAGTGAGCACCACGGTCAGCCCTCACCACAGGCAGTTCTGGATATTTGAGTTCTGGTGGCCAAAGGGGACTCCTGGGTGCTCCAGGAAGACAGCACAGCAGCCCCTGCAATGTGGAACTGGCCACACCTGACCTTGGCTCGTTTCTGAGTCTGACAGAACAGACTTGCCGGCCTGTGACCCTTGTGTGCCTGTCTCACTGCAGGGAGGCTGTGGGTTGAGGCTGGGCCTGGAGATCTGTTCAGCCACACCCTGTTACGTGTGGGCCGCATACAGCTGGGTGCAGACCTCACAGTGCATGGCCCAGGCGGGAGTCTGTGGATGGCTGCATTGTGCCACTAGGACAGGGGCTGCTGCTGGGCCCCCAGGGTGCAGGGAGCAGGGGCTTTGGGAGGACAGGGGCATCCTAGCCCAGCGCAGGGGCCCCTCAAGATGCGCTGCATGAGGCGGTTAATTCGCATGCTCTCTGAGGGGCCTGCCTGAGTGCTGCACAGGAGGCCAGCAGGGTGGCCGCCCTCCCCAGGACTTACCTAGGGCACCAGAGTGGACTCCTTGAGTCCCGTGGGGTCATGGGCATCATCCTCCCCTTCCTGGCCTCCAGACACCGCGATTTCTCAGATTCCCCAAGGTCAGAGGGAAGCTACAAGGGTTGCCATCCCCGCCTCCCTGGCGGGCCTGGTCAGGAGTCAGGAGGAAGCAGGCCAATCACTGCTTTTTGAAGTATCTCAGCCTCTGTGCCCAGTTGCAGGCGGTAATTGCCGCTTCTGGCTGCTCTGCGGAAGGAGCTCCCTCCGCTACAAAGGGAATTCCTCCTCATGCCCTCCCCCTCATTTTTTTTGAAAAAGTTGCCCTTTATTTTTAAGATGTTTTAAATTTTACTTTTTTGAGTCAGGCTCCGTCACCCAGGCTAGAGTGCACTTGCGATCATAGCTCACTATAGCCTCAAATCCTGGGCTCAAGTGATCCTCCTGCTTCAGGCTCCCAAGGCACTGGGACGGCAGGCAGGTGCCACCACACCCAGCCTCTGCCCTTTGGAAGTAAGATCCCCCAGGCAGGCTTCTGCCCCCTGCCTGACCCCCACTCCCTACCCCCTACCTCCGAGCCCCCTGTAATGAGAAAGGCAGTAAGCTTTGCAGCTCTCTGGATCCCCTGCCCTTCCTGAAAAGGTGGCCGCAGAGGGGCTGGAGCCCATAGGGGGAGAGGTGCTGAGGCCTCCTCTGGGGCCCAGGGCCACACGGCTCCCAAGGCCCCAGTCTCCGTCTCTGGGGTGAGAGGTGCCCCCTGCATCCCTGTGGCTTCTGCTTGGCCACTGGCAAGGTCACCAGGCTGCCTAGATCAGGGCTGCTCCTGCCACCACTTGGCAAGCACAGAAACGGAGAAGTGCCAAAAACACACATGCTTGTCTGGTCCTTTTTTTCCTGTTAAAAATAGAATTTGGGGCCAGGCACAGTGGCTCCTGCCTGTAATCCTAGCACTTTCGGAGGCCAAGGCAGGTGGATCGCCTGAGGTCAGAAGTTCGAGATCAGCCTGACCAATATGGCGAAACCCCATCTCGACTAAAGCTTAGCCGGGTGTGGTGGCGCGCGCCTGTAATCCTAGCTGCTCGGGAGTCTGAGACAGGAGAATTGCTTGAACCTGGGAGGCAGAGGTGGCAATGAGCAGAGATTGCACCGCTGCACTCCAGCCTAGAGGAAGACTCTGTCTCAAAAAAAAAAAAAATAGAATTCGGCTGAGCGCGGTGGCTCATGCCTGTAATCCTAGCATGTTGGGAGGCCGAAGCAGGTGGATCACCTGAGGTCAGGCGTTCGAGACCAGCTTGGCCAATATGGCAAAACCCCGTCTCTACTAAGAATACAAACATTAGCTGGGCATGGTGGTCCATGCCTGTAGTCCCAGCTACTCAGGAGGCTGAGGCAAGAGAATTCCTGAATCCAAGGGGCGGAGGTTGCAGTCAGCTGAGATCGCGCCACTGCACTCCAGCCTGGGCGAAAGAGCGAGACTCTGTCTCCAAAAAACAAAAAAGAATTCAACGTTAACGCTGAACTTGTGAAACTAAAAGTCAAAATCCTGAGTGTTCCCATTTCCCTGACAATATTGTTTTGAAAAATGTGCAAGGCCTCACTGAGAGGTATGCCACCCTAGAGACACAAAGGGGTGCAGGAGTGACCCCATTCCCCCATGTGTCCTTCCAGACACCCTGCTCGGCTCAGCCCGAGCTCCTAACCATCACTGCAGAGACGCCTCTCCTCTCCTCCCACCCTCAAAGGCCAGGCGACTCTAAGGCAGAGAGGATCCAGCCCATCAGAGGGTGCGGGTGTTTACCAGTGAGCAGCATCGGAGGTGTCTCAGAGCAGTTCTGAATGGGCCAAGGAAGTGAAGCCCTGTCCAGAGAGCCGGGTGGCACAACGCAGCCTGAATGGCTGGAGCCCCAGTCCTGCTCTGAGCCCTCTGGGTGCGACGGCTCCCAGTCCTCTGACTTCCACCCAGAGCTGGTGGCTGGTGCCTCTGCAGACTGCAAGGTTCTTGGCAGATACAGAGATCTAGAGCCCCGGAAGAGCCTCCTGCTGTCAGCCAGGGGTTCGTCCCGAGGCCTTTGTTCTGTACCCAGCTCTCAGGTGGGCTTTCTGACTCTCAGCTGAGCTCTGTGGACCACTCTTCCGAGGTGAGGCCTGGGCCGCCCTCTCTGTGCCACAAGCACACATCACCACACCATCCTCGGTGCTGATCACAAAAGAGGGTGATGGGCCAGGGGAGCG
This sequence comes from Cacajao melanocephalus, assembly GCA_963573385.1. Classification (NCBI taxonomy): domain Eukaryota; kingdom Metazoa; phylum Chordata; class Mammalia; order Primates; family Pitheciidae; genus Cacajao; species Cacajao melanocephalus. The sequence continues at coordinate 25,741 of CAUYLG010004809.1, forward strand.
GCTCACGCTTGTCATCCCAGCACGCTGGGAGGCTGAGGCAGGTGGATCCTTTGAGGTCAGGAGTTCGAGACCAGCCTGGCCAACATGGTGAAACCCCATCTACTAAAAATACAAAAATTAGCCGGGCGTGGTGGTACATGCCTGTAGTCCCAGCTACTCGGGAGGTTGAGACAGGAGAATCATTTGAACCCAGGAGGCAGAGGTTGCAGTGAGCCGAGATCTCGCCACTGCACTCCAGCTTAGGAGACAATGAGAGTCTGTCTCAAAAAAATTAAAAAATTTAAAAAAAAGGTGATGACTGAGTGAGAAGGCCACAGTGGGCCCTACACGGCCCAGGAAGGACGGGGCAGGGAGAGTGAGCGTCCTACCCACCGCCGTGGCACCGCCATGGGAAGCATGTGCTGAGAGAAGCAAAGCCACCTGGCTGGAAGCGGCGGCTGCCCTGGTGGCAGTTAGAGTGGCCGAGTGGTGCTCAGGCCTGGGTCCAGGGGAGTCTGGGTGGCTGCCTGGCTGTGTGCCTGAGCTCTGCCCAAGCTGGGCACCTTTCCCTGGCTGTGCACAGGAAGCCCGGCTGCCTCCCTGGCTGGTGCTGCTCTGTGGCCCTGCCCGTGGACTCTTGCCCATGGCCTGTTCCTTGTAGCAGAGCCAGGCTGTGGGAGATGCGGACAGGATCCCGAATGGCCCTGTCCGCGGTGCTGGCTGACTCGGGCTTGACTGCGCTGGACGGGGGCCTTAAACCAGGGTAGTAAGGAGCCGGCTGAGCCCATGCTGCCCCCCAGGCTGCCTTTGGCTCTCGGAGAGACACAGCTTCTAAGGCGACAGGTCTCCTGGGACTGATTTCCAGGGACTCTGGCTCCTGCAGAGAGGCCCGGAGGCGGGGCTTGGTGTTCCAGGGTCAGAGTCCTCCCAGAGGAAGCCGGATGCCTGGTTAGATGCCCTCCTCCTCCCTTCCTAGGCAGCAGCCGGACAGGGCACAGGGGGCTTGGGAGCGAGCTGCAGCTCCAGGTGAGTTTGTTCCCAAGCACTGCGGCTTATGTATGGTTTGTTTGGGCTGCAGACGTTTGCGGAGCAGCAGGGTTGGAGTGCCATGGCTGGGGGCCCCTCCTCAGAGCCCTTGGTTCACAGAACCCCTGCCCGCCCCGAAGAGCCTGGTTCTCCCTGCCGTTTGGGCGGTGGTCCTGTTCTGGGATCCTGCGGTACTTGTCCCTTTGGTGGCCTCCCCTGTGCCGTGGCCCTGGCCCCCAAATGGAGCCTCCCACCCCCCACAGCGTTGCTGGGGCAGGGCTGGTGAGGAACGTGTGTACGGCCCCCGCCGCTCCCCTCAGCTAGGAGGGGGCCTGGCTGGGCACTGGCCAGTATAAGCACGTAGGGTGCCTGGTCCCTGGGAAGCAGCCTCCATCTGTGTCTGGAGAGTGCTGTCCTGCCATTTCTCGTTGGAGGTGAACGGTCATAGTTCACGTCCTTGCCCAGGCGGGGCCCTGGCCTGGTTTCCTGTAGGGGTGATGGGAAGCCCTGTCCCCAGCCCTCCCGCTTGTCTCATGCAGGCGCTTCACGTCCTCAGGGCCATCTCCTCCACAGGTGCCCCTAGCGTCAGTGGGGATGAAGGCAGAGGTGCCTGTCTTCGGGTCGTGGGGACCCACTGAGCTTTGTCCCAGTCGTGGCTGGCTCTTGCTTCCTGTCTAGACCAGCAGCCTCTGGCCTGGTGGGTGCATTCCTAGGGCACAGTGGGGTTGCCATGGGACCACTACGGGCTGCCAGTTGCCAGGACACAGGGACCTCCGCTCTCCGTCTGCCACTCCCCACTCCCCCGACTCGGGCAGGGGTGACATCAGGGCATCCTTGTTGGGGTTGCTGCGCTTCCCGTGGTGGCGAGATGGCTCTGACAGATTGATGGAGATTTAGGCCACTGGGAGCAGTTGCCATGTGAGTGGGACATGCCTGTGTCACCTGCAGGGCAGGGGAGGCGGGGAGGCCCAGGGGGTACAGCCCTGTACGTCATTAGTTAGCAAGAACGTGGGGAGTGTGTGTGGAGTGGACACGGCTGTGGGTGCAGCCTCGCTCCCATGCGGGCCACCAGCTCCCCAGGTGGGGACTTTCACTCAGGAGGTGGCTTTGCCTGCACCAGCCAGAGCCTCAGGAGCATGTGTCCCATCCCCACATGTCACCCCTGCTGAGCCCAGCAATTACTGAGAGGTATCCAAAGACCCTGTCCTGCCCCGGGTGGTCTGTCAAGGCACTAGAGACCCCTGGAAGATCTCAGCGCCTGCAGATGGAGTGGGGTGGTGACGGTCACCTCCAGGACCCAGCGCTGTGCTGAGTCCTGGGCAGTGTGGTCACCCTGGCCCTTCTCGTCATTGTCCCCTGGCTGGACGCTCCCTGATGCCCTCACAGGGTGCATGTGAGGCATGCCTCATGCAGGACAGGGACCGGCCAGTTGGCCCTGCAAATTAGCCGCTTGTCCGCACAGGGCAGTGACGGCCCCACCTCCCCATTTCCCTGAGGCTGGATCTAGGCCACCGCCCCATTTAAAACTAGGACAGCAGTTCCCAGCGAGGGCAGGGAGCTGCACGGTTGGACTTGTAGGGGGAAGGCACAGGTCCACACAGTCCTGGGCCCTCCTCACCCTGCCCCTCGAGGGAGCCCAGAGGTGGGCGTGGCTGCAGCCTGGCTCTGTGACAGTCGTATGTCACAGCCACTCTTGAGGCACTGCCCTGAGAGTGAGCCCCTGCAGGCAGGGCTCCTGCTGATCCCTGAAACAGAGCCTGGCCCACCGCAGAGGCCTGAACATGTGGACAGATAAGCCAGCGGGGGCACATGTGGCCCACAGGAGCACCACAGACGCTTAGCCACCAGCAGGCCCTGCAGGAGCAGCAGTGGCACAGGGCATGTCCCTGGGTCCGGGCTCTGTGTGCCCTGTGGGGGCCCTCTCCCTGCTGTCCCTGGGGGACCCGCCTGGCGCACTACTTGGTGAAACTGGCCCCACCCCTCACCGGTTACTGGGACAGGGAGCCAGCATGGGAACCACAGATGGAGCTGGCCTGCATCCAGCCCTCCTCAGGGTCCCTGCACTGGGCAGCACGTGCCGGTTCACGTGTGCCCAGGCCCTGAGAGCGTGAGTGAGCTTCCTCCTGAGAGCCTCTGGCTGGCCGCAGCAGGCCCTGTCCCTGGTGTCCTCAGGCGAGTGGCCCTGGTGTGGGGCCCCCCTCCCGAGGTCTGGCCAGAGTTAGCACCCACGGCCTAGATTTTCCAGCACTCTCTAGGGGACCTCCAGAGATAGCATCGCTGAACCTGAGAGGCACCCTGTCTCTGCCCCCCTGCCTGGGGGCTATCCCTGGTTGGTCCTGCCTTCCCTCCTTCTCACCACGCCTTGCCCCTCTTTCCTGGGGTCCCCTCCCTTCAGGGTCTTTCTTAAATGCAGTTCCCACCCTCTAGGGGAACGCAGGCTGGGAGCCTTTTTTGTAGCTGCTCACCTGGTACTGGCATCTGTCCAGCTGTGACTGGACAGGGACACAGGGGGACCCAGGACCCACAGCTGCACTCGGTAACCAGCGGGTGGGTTTCGGGAGGAGCATCGGTGCCAGCTTCCCGCAGCAACCCCTGTAATGGGATCCTCAGGTCGGCATGTGGCTGGGGGCCGTGACCCAGGAGCCACAACTGCGTGGAGGAGGCCTTGCTCCTTAGTGGGCCTCGCCAGGCAGGGCACCCCGCCATCTGCACGGGGCTCTGGACTCCTCTGGCAGTGGATCAGGGGTGGTTCATTGATGCCATCTCCGGAGATCCCCTGGAGTGCGCTAGAAGTCCCTGGAGAGGCTGGGCGTGGTGGCTTATGCCTGTAATCCTAGCACTTTGGGAGGCTGAGGTGGGTGAATCACCTGAGGTCAGCGGTTCAAGACCAGCCTGGCCATCATGGTAAAACCCCATCTTTAAAAAAAAAAAAAAATTAAAAAAAATTAAAAAAAAAAAACAAAAAAACCCTGGAGGGTCCATTCCAGAACTGGCCATCCAGGATCTGTGGCAGACGTGGTTGCTCTTCTGGGCAGGCCCCTGTGTTGCAAGCACCCACAAGAGGGGACTGTGTTGTCCCTGCCCTCCTAGAACAGGCCTCCCTCTTGTCCAGGTGGGGCCCGCAGGGTCAGTTGCCTGACCTGGCTCCGGCTCCAGGAGGGTTTTCTGAGCGAGCACAGGGGAGCAGGAGGCCAAGAGCAGCGCAATTCCTGCCCAGGTGCAGCTGGGCACCGTTTCTGGCAGCACATGTGACCCCAGGTGCCACGAGTGTGAATCAGTGGGTGGGTGGGCAAGCGTCGAAGGAGCTGAGGCTGGCCCCTGCGGGTGTGCAGTCCTCACAGAGAACAGGGGCAGGGCTCCCGTCAGAGCCAAACTAGCTCAGGGCCTGGGTGCAAGCAGTTTCTGCCCCGTGGGCACCTCCACTAGTCCAGGCTCCCACCCAGGCCCTGCCCTACCCTGCTCAGGATTTGGCTGCCGAAGGGGAGTGTCGGAAATGCCCAGCCATCTCCCATGAGTGACTCCTGCGTGGCATGGGGTGTGGAGTGCAGGAGCCGTTTGGGTTGCTCCGGCATCTGGCATAGCCATGCAAGAGGCCCTGGGTTGAGGTGGGCTCCCTGCTAGCAAGCCTGCTCCATGTGTGCTGGGCTCCTGGCCTTGCTTCCATGTGGCATTTGAGACCCCGTGGACCTTGCCTGTGTCCTGCACGTTTGAGGGCTGCCCCTTGTGGAGGCCGCCAGCACTCGTGGCTGCAGGGCCTGTAGTGTGGCGCATCCACATGAGATGAGCTGCCGGGCACAGTAGCGTCCAGGGACCCGGACTGGAGAACGGGTCCTGAATGTCTGCATTGTATTTCATGTTCGTTTCATACGGTTGCGGCGTGTTCAGAGACCACAGAGCACACATCGCCAAGGCTTGTTTTACCTGTTCCTTTCCCCCGTCTCACGTGGCTGCCAGGAGATCCACCACGACTCCTGTGGCTCCCTCCACACTGCGCAGCGCTCTCCAGCCCGGCCTGCCGGTGCCCCTTGGAGGGCAGATGTGAGCACAGGGTAGTCCCTGGGGAGATGCACCTGCGGGTGAGTGAGCCAGGCTGTGCCCATTCAGACTCCTGCAGACCCCGAGACTTGAATTTCATGTAACTCTCACCTCTCACAGAGGATTGTTTTTCTTTTGATTTTTTTCAAACCATTTAAAAAATTAAAAGCCATTGTTGACTTGCAGGCTGGACAAGGCCTTGGGCTGGGCTGTGGTCCGTACCCCACACTGGACCCGTGCATCCTGTGCCCTGAGCCACCAAGGCAGGTGGCTCACCTGAGGTCAGCAGATCAAGACCAGCCTGACCAACATGGTGAAACCACGTCTTTACTAAAAACTGCAAAGAATTGGGCGTGCTGGTGGGCACCTGGAATCCCAGCTACTCGGGAGGCTGAGGCAGGAGAATCGCTTGAACCCTGGAGGCAGAGGTTGTAGTGAGGCAAGATTGCACCATTGCAGTCCAGCCTGGGCAACGAGAACGAAACTCTGTCTAAAAAAAAAGAAAGAAAGAGAGTTCTCACTGTGTCGCCCAGGCTGGAGGGCAGTGTTGTGGTCTTGGCTGGCTGTGGGCTCGACCTCCTGTGCTCAAGCCATCATCCCACGTCAGCCTCCTGAGTAGCTAGGCCTGCCCAGGTGGTTTTTTAGTTTTCTGTAGAGACAGCGTCTCCTTGTGTTGTCCAGGCTGGTCTCGAACTCCTGGGCTCAAGTGATCCTTCATGCGCAGCAGCTTTGACACTTTACGGTTTCTTCCCAAGCAGTATCCTGACACGGGCTGTGTCCCAGAGACTAAATCAGAAGCTGGAAGAAGGGCTGTGAGTGTGCAACAGAGGACCCCAGGGGCTGGAACTGCTGGTCAACCCACTGCCAGCCAGCCTGCCTGGATGCCCGCCTTGGCTCCAATCTTGGTGGGAAGAGGGGGTGGGTGCGTATCGGACTCGAGGGTAGAGCAGCTGCCTGGAGCTGGCAGGGTCTTCCCTTCTCAGGGTTAATGTTCTCGGCCGTATTTGATCTCTCCTCAGTCAGAGTGGGCAAGATGGCCTTCCTGGAAGCACAGGTGGGCCGCCTGCCAGTACCCTGGACAGCCTGTGCCTCACCGGCCTCCCAGCAGGGGTTGCTGTGTGGGTGCACCCAGTTGGGCTGCCATCCTTCTGGAAGGCTCCAGAATGGCGTGTGGGCAGCTGTGTGACCCGGCTCCAGGTCTGCATCTGGCCTGGGCCTGCAGCAGCTCCCTATGTCCTCTGCTACCTCCTACACCTCCCCTTGGGTAGACGTCCCCTTGTCCCGTCTTCTGTGATAAAGCACAAGAGTATGATCTCGTTTCTCACCAAGGAATAGTATATCTCTGAATACTACAGATGTGATGCTGGGCTTTTGGGGGCCAGGGTGCGTCCTAGGGACCCTGAGGGAGGAGCCCTGTGGGTGCTGAACTTGGGCCCCAGGCCCTGCACTGAGATGTCCCCTCAGCCCACCCCAGACGGCTGGGCGTGCTGGGAAGTCCTCCAGGGCCATGTGTGTGAATCATGCTGTTTCTTCTCTATTTTCTCTCTCTGTCTGTTTATTTTTGTTGTGTGTCACTCTGACCAGCCGGCTGCCCTGTCTCTTCCCTCCATGCTCCGCTTCGCCCGCTGCCGGCCAGAGGTGACCAGGTCCGGCTGTCAGCACGGTCGCCGGCCGGGGGGCCATGGGGAGCTCCGCCTCCTCCCTGGCCGCAGAGACCGAGTCGGACCACAGCTTCCCCGGGGGGCCGCCCTACCCAGGCCCCCCGGCAGCGGCTGGCTGGTGTAGGAGCGGCTCAGGGGGGCCTGTCTGGGGAGGTCCTCTGGTCAGCCGGCAGCACCAGCCCCCACGCCCCCGGGCCCGAAGGTAAGAGGTGGGGAGGGGCAGCCCCGAAGGGGTCCCAGGGGGCAGGAGGCCTTTCTCCATGGCAGAGGTGCTTGCAGAGAAGCGGGTCCCTGCTCCTTGCAGCTGTGGCAGCTCTCTTCCCCTCAAAGCAGGAGCTGAGCTGGTCTGGGACCCCAGCCTCGGCTTGGCTGGTCAGTGGTGGGGATGGGGCATGTGTGTCCGGTCCCGGCAGCCCTGTGTTCCACGCAGAGAGGCTGTTTCTGAAGCTTCTCTTTGGGCTGGGGTCCCCGCCGGCTGCAGGCACTGGGCATGCTGCCGGCCGCCCATGGTTTCAGAGCTGCCAGCACTTGCTGGGCTCTACCTGCTGCCCACCCTCCGGGGGTCATGGGCCACATGGTTTGGTGCAGGCTCCTCCACGTGCTGGCTCTTCGTAGCTGTTGTGGCCTCTGCTATTTGCTGCGTCCCTGGGGAGCACCGGGCAGTGAGCTCTGAACTGGGTGGACCTCACCGATGCCCCTGCCGTCACCCCGTCCTGTGCCCTCACTGGAGGCGGGGACACCCAGGGGCCTCGGGCCTCGGGCCTCGGGCCTCGGGGCTGGTGCTGCAGTGGCAGCCATTCCTCCCAGTGTCTAGGACTGGCTTCTGCAGGCAATGTGCCTGCGTCTAGCCCTCGAAAGGGCCTGCCAGGCTGCACCTGGTAGCAGCTTCCAGCAGACCCAGCTCCCACGTGGGACGGCGTCCTGCTCTCTGCTGGCCCCCAGGTGGGAGGGATGGGTGTGGAGCTGCAGGCAGTGGGCAAGGCCACGGTGGGTGGCCAGGCCTGGGGTACCAGCCTCCAGGTGGCATCCACGCCGAGGCCTGAGCTCCGGCCAATGAGGGCTGAGAATGCACAGGATTAGCCAGGGGCCATGTGGGAGAACCCTGGAGCCCCATCTGAGAGTTACCCTGATGGACAGGGAGGCATGGCAGAGGCAGGACCATGGAGGGGCCATGTGGGGCCTGGTGGTCGGCAGGGGAAGGAGCCTCTGTGCTCCTCCTGCACATGGTGGCACCGGAGCACGTCCCCCGTTCCTGGTGTTCCTGCACCAGTGGCGTCCAAGTGGGTGTCTCCACATGTGCCGAAGTGGAACTTAGCAGATTCGCCTGTTGGAAGGGTGCGGTTTGGTCACTTTTGTGCAGCCATCATTGCAGTCCAGCATTACAGCATCTCATAGCCCAGAAGACCCCCAGCCCCAGATAGCCACCCCCCGGCTTCCTGCCTGGGTTTGCCTTGTGCAGAAGGTGCGTGGCTGTGGAGCCACAGGACCACGTGGCCCGGTGTCTGGCTTCTTCACGCGGCCCTGTGCCCTCCAGGGTCACACACATTGCCACCCTTGGCGGTGCCATTCACTGCTCCGTGTTAGGATGAACCGCGTTTTATCTGTTCGTGGACACGAGGGTTGCTTCCACTTGGCTTCTGTGAACGATGCTGTGAACGTTCTTTACGAGGTTTTGCGTGGTCCCGTTTTCATTTATCTTGCGTAGATACCTAGAAGTGGGATTGCAGGGAGGGTGCGGTAAACCTCCGTAACTTCCTAAGAAACTCCCAAGCTGTTTTGCACAGTGGCTGCCTCACTTGGTTCCCACTAGCAACGCTGGGGAGGGTCCTGGCATCTCCCCCTCGACAACTCCTGCTGTTGCCTGTGCTTGTGATTCTGGCCATCCCAGGGGGTGGGAGCTGGTTTCTCCTTAGCTTTGCTCTGCATTTCCCTGGTAGCCAGCCACGTGGGGCATCTCTCCATGTCTCGTCCACCCACACGGGTCTTTTCTTCCTTTCTTTTTTTTGAGACAAAGTCTTGCCCTGTCTCCCAGGCTGGAGTACAGTGGCGTGATCTCAGCTCACTGCAACCTCCACCTTCTGGGTTCAAGCGATTCTCCTGCCTCAGCTTCCCAAGTAGCTGGGATTACAGGCGCGCGCCACCACGCCCAGCTAATTTTTGTATCTTTAATAGAGACAGGGTTTTACCACATTGGCCAAGCTGGTCTCAAACTCCTGACCTCTCGATCCACCTTCTTGGCCTCCCAAAGTGCTGGAATTACAGGTGTGAGGCACCGCACCCAGCCTTTTTTTCTTTCTTAATTGATTGGTTGATTTTTGAGACAAGGTCTCACTCTGTCACGTAGGCTGGAGTGCAGTGCTGCGATCACAGCTCACTGAAGTTTCTACCTCCTGGATTCAAGAGAACCTCCCATCTAAGCCTCCTAAGTAGCTGGATCTACATGTGCGCACCACCATAGCTGGTTAATTAAGAAAAAAAAATTGGCCAGGCACAGTGGCTCACGCCTGTAATCCCAGCATTTTGGGAGGCTTAGGTGGATGGATCACCTGAGGTCAGGAGTTTGAGACCGGCCTGACCAATATGGTGAAACCCTGTCTCTACTAAAAATACAAAAATTAGCTGGGCAGGGTGGTGTGCGGCTGTAGTCCCAGCTACTCAGGAGGCTGAGGCAGGAGAATCGCTTGAGCCTAGGAGGCAGAGGTTGCAGTGGGCCGAGGTTGCACCACTGCACTCCAGCCTGGGTGAGGGAGCAAGACTGCGTCTCAAACTAAATAAATAAATAAATAAATAATTTTTGTAGAGACAGGGTCTCTCTCTGTTGCCCAGGCTGGTCTCAAACTCCTGGACTCAAGCAGTCCTCCTGCCTCGGCCTCCCAAACGCTGGGATTACAGGTGGGAGCCACCATGTCCGGCTTTATGTGTCTCTTCCTTTCTGTTTATTTAGAGAAGAGCTGCTGGGCTGGGCCGTGGCTCCCAGGGCCGCGTGGATGGATTGCATGCTGAATGCTGTGCGGCAGCCAGGCAGCAAGCACCCCACATACTTTCCACAGGGTGATGGCTGCTCTTGCTCTTATTTTTTACTAAATTTATGTGTACAAAAGAAAGTTTAAGGTTTTTAAATTCAGAGCTATGTTTGTTTCAAGTCACAGTTTAAAATTTTACCTTAGTGTAATTTGTTTCATCATAGAGGTTCCATACATTCATTAAGAATTTAAGCAGGCCGGGTGCGGTGGCTCATGCCTGTAATCCCAACGCTTTGGGAGGCTGAGGCGGGTGGGTCACCTGAGGTAGGCAGCTGAGGAACAGCCGACATAGTGAAACCCCACCTCTACTAAAAACACAAAAAATTAGCCGTGCGTGGTGGCGCATGCCTGTGATCTCAGCTAGCAGGGAGGCTGAGGCAGGAGAATCGCTTGAACCTGGGAAGCGGAGGTTTCAGTGAGCCAAAATTGTGCCACTGCACTCCAGCCTGGGTGACAGAGTGAGACTCTGTCTCTAAATAAATAAACAAACAGGCCGGAGTGGTGACTCACACCTGCAATCCCAGCACTTTGTGAGGCCGAAGTGGGCAGTCGCCTGAGGCCGAGAGTTCAAGACCAGCCTGACCAACATGGAGAAACCCCATCTCTTCTAAAAATGCAAACTTAGCCAGATGTGGTGGCGGGTGCCTGTAATCCCAGCTACTTGGGAGGCTGAGGCAGGAGAATCGCTTGAACCTGGGAAGCGGAGGTTGCGGTGAGCTGAGATCTCACCACTGGACTCCAGCCTGGTCAACAAGAGTGAAACTCCATCTCCAAAGAATAAATAAATAAAAATATAAGCCCTGAGGTGGGAGGATCACCTGAGCTTGGGCGGGTCGAGGCTGCAGTGAGCTGTGATCTCCGCTGCACTCCAGCTTGACAACGGAGTGAGGCCCTTTCTCAAAAAAACAACTTAAGCAGTATAGAAAAATGTAGAAAAAGTTGTTATTCCCTCTCTCGTTTTCCAGAGGGCAGAAGCCTCATGGCCCCTTCTTTCTGAGCACTGGGCCAGAGTTCAGACCTCAGGAGGGCCTGTTCAGTCTGTAGCTCTCAGTGGCTGCAGGCCACGCTCCTGGGCGTCCCAGGGACTGCCTGGGACTATCAGGGAATAGAATGGTGGCAGCTGCGGTTCTGGCTACAGGGAAGGGGCGGAGCTGCGGGGGAGGCATGGGGTCTGCTGTGCCGGGCGTGGCGGGTGTGTGTTAGACTTGGGATCTGGCCTGAAGGGTCAGGCCGAGGTGTCTGGGGACGCCACATGGCTCGTCCTCTTTCAACCTGGCTTCCCGCCAGGCTCCCCCATGGGTCGGCATCCCTGGGGCTACCCCTGCCATGGCTGGCTGCTGTGGGGCCTGAGCTCCAGGCAGCTCCTATCTGCTGCTGCAAGCAGGCCCCCAAGGCAGACCTGCAGGCTAGAGGTGGATGAGAGCAGTAGGAGAGAGGACGCGGGCGACACACTGCAGGAAGGCAGGCGGGGGCTCACACGGAGCTCTCCCCACCGTGTATACCCACAACCCCTGCTCCACCCCAAGGGACACACGGAGCCCTCCCACACACAGGTGACCCCTGCTCCACCCCGACGGACACACGGAGCCCTCCCCACACACAGGCGATCCCTGCTCCGCCCTGACAGGGCGCGGGGATGGGGGAAGATCAAGGACGGCCCTTGTGTTGACTGAAGAGCTGCGCGCCTGGCTTGTGGCCCTGGTGACCGCTGAATTCTCACAGCGCCTCATGAGAGCAGGTGCTGTGGCCCCAGTGACCACTCCCCCGTAAGGAGGAAAAGGTGGTGCAGAGGCCTGCAGAGCCTGGGAGAGCTGGGTGCAGCCTGTGTCTCCCTGCCACAGCATGTGGCTGGCTGGCACGAGGCCGGAGGTCCCCATGCAGCTCCCTTAATCAGTAAGCAACAGGTCAGGCAGTGGCGGCTTAGGACACAGGCAATAAGGGCAGACCCCACCTGGGAAGGCTGACCAGCGCCGGGCTGTGGCCAGCCCAGGAGAGTGCAGCCCAGCCTGAGGGGGCACCACCCTCACCCCTTAGGGCTCTGGGCAGAAGCCCCTGTGGCATCAGCCACCCTGGGCACAGCAGGAGGAGCTGCTGACCATGTCTAGCACCCCAGGGTGCCTTGAGAGCTTGCCTGGTGCAGGGCTGCCCCCGCCAGACAGAGCATCTGTGTTTCTGGGTGTGGCCTCCTCAGCCAGCTCCCCAGGGAGCCCCAGCCTCAGAGCTCTGGTGGCCTTAACCGAGGCCGTGGGAGACAAAATGAGTTTCCTCCTCACTTTTCCTAAGAAAGAGGCCACATCCCAGGACTTGGGCTGCACCCCGTGCACGGTCACAGGCCCGTGGCCTCCACGCTCCAGGTGCTGCCGTCCCAGCTGCTTCGGGGTGGGCTCTGCCTTGCACACAGCAAGCGACTTCATCACCCCCCTTTTAAATTGGAGCTGAGTGTTGGTAACACCCAGATAACTGGGGCACACAGGTCTTTCGTGTTGGATTTTTCTGGACAGTTGCCTCCATTTTCTGTTCAGCCTGGCCTTTGTGCGGTGAGGAGCAGCTGCATCGTCTCCCGAGCTGTCTCCTTCGAAGGCACGCCTGCGTGCATCCCGACGGGGACGCCGTGCTGAGCAGAGTGTGCTGCAGCTTTAGGAGCGCTCCGGGTTGAGAATTCCGGAAGGACCTTGCCTAGTCCTTGCTTTGGGTCTTTGGACTCCTGATGCAGGCTTTTCACTTGAGGCTTTGGTGGTCTGGCCTCAGGAGGCCAAGGCTGCAGTGAGCTGTGATCGGGCCACAGAGTCAAACCCCATCTAAATTGTCGTGAGGATTTCAGGTCTCTGAGCCCATGAGCATGCCCAGGCCCTGCGAGGAGAGGGTGGCCGAGGGAGTGGCCGGGGGTTGCGGAGACCAGAGCCAGTGCAGAAGGGAAGGGAGGAGGGTCTGCCCAGGTCTCCCGGCCACTGACCCCTGACCCCCTTCCACCTCGGCCCACCGAGAGAGGCCTGCACAGCGCAGACTGCGGGGTCGGCGACGCTCCATTCACAGCTGCAGCCACAGAAGGGCCGAGGCCTGCCTTCGCCCACCTCAGCCTTGTTTCATCTAAACCCTCCTGAACTGTGGCCTGTCTTCCTGACTCACCTGGGTTTTTCCAGGACGGCTCTAAAAGGTGTCTTCTCATGTGTCCCAGGCACGGGCAGGACCAGCAGACACACTCCGCTGGCGAGTTTTTGGTCCTGGGGACCCGGGTTTTCTTTCTCCTCTCTGGAGCCTATGAGGCTGCCCTTGCTAGTCTGCGGCGGCCAACGGGCCAAAGGGAGGCCATGTCCCAGGACGCCCCGCCCACCTCAGCCCTTACCTGAGGTCAGGCGGTGCAGAGTCCGTGAAGGCACCTCCCAGAGTGGGGGCTGCGAAGGTCATGGCCACTTCGCCACCCCCAGGAGACCACTCCAGACGCCTGGGCTGTACCGTCTCGGCAGCCAGTCTGGGAGTGTGCAGGTGCAGCCAGGAGCCCTCCGGCCGCTGCATCCATCCACGCCCTTCTCCAAGTGGGTGATCCGGGGAGAGGCATGGCTGTCTGCAGGCAGGTTCCTTGGGCTTTTCACAGAAGGCCACGGTCAGAGCAGGTCCCCGGCCTTGGGTCTCTGCTCCAGCTGGATGCCCTGAGCCTCGTCCGATGCATTCCTCCCCATCCACTCCGCCAGGGGCAGCTCAGAGCCCTCGCCATTCGGGGCTGAGCATAGGGAAGGCAGCATCTGAGTCCACTCCGCTCCGCAAATACTCATGTTGCTTGCGGAGACTTTTTGGTTTTTTTGCCTCTTATGAAGAGGCAAGTTTTCTTTCTTCCTGAACCGAAAGGTTTTAGATGGAGCCTGCCGTTAGAAGCGCAAGATTCATGCCATATTAACAAGAACAATTGATTTTTCTGCCAGGCAGAGCAGCCAGCCTGTCTTGGAGGCTGTGCTGTGCTGTGGGGAGGCCCCTTGCTCAGATCGGCCCATGCCTTCCCCAGGCCCTGGCCAGCCTGTCAAGGTCTGCAGGAGCTGGAGGCACAGCCCATCTGCCCTTCCCAAGGCCTTCGCACCTCTTCTTCCACGCCCAGGAAGACCTGGTCCTGAGCCTGGCTGGGCCCTCCCTGCCATCTACCCTGCAGCCCCTGGGTGCCCACCCCACGGCCGCGCCACAGGCCCGGTGACGGAGAAGGCAGTGCCCCTGAAGAGCAGTCCAGCTGTGGGGTGCAGAGCCACGGGTCCTTCCCCAGTCCGAGGGGAGGGTGGGGTCCAGCTGCGCAAGACCTCACAGGGTGGCCCTGACCAGCACCTTCCCTTGCAGCCACACCCACTCGCCCGGGTCTATGGCCACGGTCGGAGAGTGGTCTTGTGCGCGCTGCACCTTCCTGAACCCGGCCGGCCAGCGCCAGTGCTCCATCTGCGAGGCCCCCCGGCACAAGCCCGACCTCAACCACATCCTGAGGCTCAGCGTGGAGGAGCAGAAATGGCCCTGCGCACGCTGCACCTTCCGCAACTTCCTGGGCAAGGAGGCCTGCGAGGTGTGCGGCTTCGCCCCGGAGCCTGCGCCTGGGGCTGCCCTTCCGCCCGTGCTCAACGGGGTCCTCCCCAGGCCGCCCGCCATCCTGGGGGAACCCAAGGGCAGCTGCCAGGAGGAAGCAGGTGCAGTGAGGACTTCGGGGCTGGTGACCACAGAGCCCGCCAGGGGGCAACGCGAGGACGAGCAGGAAGAGGAGGGGGTAGCAGAGCCCGGAGGGGGCTGGGCCTGCCCACGCTGCACGCTGCACAACACGCCCGTGGCCAGCTCCTGCTCCGCCTGTGGGGGCCCACGCAGGCTCTCGCTGCCACGGATCCCTCCTGAGGCCCTGGTGGTCCCGGAAGTGGTGGCCCCAGCAGGTTTCCACGTCATGCCTGCTGTGCCCCCACCTTGCCTCCCTGGGGAAGGTGCCGAGGCCAACCCCCCAGCCACCAGCCAGGGCCCAGCTGCTGAGCCGGAGCCGCCCAGGGTCCCACCCTTCAGTCCCTTCTCCACCACCCTGCAGAACAACCCCGTGCCTCGAAGCCGACGCGAGGTGCCCCCGCAGCTGCAGCCGCCGGTGCCTGAGGCTGCCCAGCCCTCACCCTCTGCCGGCTGCAGGGGACCCCAGGGCGCAGGCTGGGCTGGGGCCGCTCGCCTGGCAGAGTTGCTGTCCAGCAAGCGGCTGAGTGTGCTGGAGGAAGAGGCTGCGGAGGGCAGTTCCAGCCGCGTAGAGGCCGGCAGCTCCAGCTCGGGCAGCGACGTCATCGACCTGGCCGGAGACACGGTGCGCTACACGCCCGCCAGCCCCTCCAGCCCCGACTTCACCACCTGGGCGTGCGCCAAGTGCACACTCAGGAACCCCACCGCGGCCCCCAGGTGCTCAGCCTGCGGCTGTTCCAAACTGCACGGCTTCCAGGAGCATGGCGAGGCCCCTGCCCACTGCCCCGACTGCGGGGCCGACAAGCCCGGCCCCTGTGGCAGAAGCTGCGGACGGGTCCCCTCGGCTCAGAAGGCCGCCCGCGTCCTGCCCGAGCGCCCGGGCCAGTGGGCCTGCCCCGCCTGCACCCTGCTCAACGCACCGCGGGCCACGCACTGTGCCGCCTGCCACACGCCCCAGCTCTTGGTGGCCCAGCGGCGGGGGGCCGCACCCCTGCGGCGCAGGGAGAGCATGCACGTGGAGCAGCGGCGGCAGACGGACGAGGGCGAGGCCAAGGCGCTCTGGGAGAACATTGTGGCCTTCTGCCGGGAGGTGAGGCACGTCCCTTGCCCTCCTCCTGCCCTCCCCTCTGTCAGGCTGGGCTCTGGCTGTCGGCTGGGGAGAAGCTACAAGGCCCAAGACGTGACAGGAGGGCAGCACCCGCTGCCCTGGGGTCCTGCTTGGCTTCCTGACCCCAGATCCTTGCTGGTGACCAAGATGCATGACCTTTACCGACCTCAGCCCTCCACCATGGCCAGTAGGGCCCAGAGCCCCTTCTGATGTATCAGCCACAGGGAGGCTAGGGCTTCCCAGGGGCAGCACGGAGACGCTGCTGAAGTGGGGGGGTTGGGATGTGCCTGGCTCTGCCCTCCGAGTCCAGGCTGGCGTCACCCACAGGACAACTGAGGAGCGGCCTGCACCCTCTCCAGCAGGGCCAGGGCGAGAGCCGTGCTGCCATCCCCATATCTCGCCCTGGGGGCTGCACTGCGCCCCTGGGCCCACACGTTCCCTGCTCCCCACCCATTGCCAGCCAGTGGGCTCTCAACCAGGGCTGAGGGCGCTCTCCACACAGTGCAGGGCAGCCAAGCACTAGGTCCGTGGCGGCACCCTCCACCCATTCCTTCCGGGTCAGGCACTGCTTTCAGGTGCTCTCCTGGGTGGGGTCTTGTCCCTGCCGGGTAGAGTGAGGCCGCCCTGCCCAGCCTGAGCAGGTGGCCGTGGTCTCTACAGAACAACGTGAGCTTTGTGGATGACAGCTTCCCGCCCGGGCCCCAGTCTGTGGGCTTCCCCGCGGGTGACAGCGTGCAGCAGCGCGTGAAGCAGTGGTTGCGGCCCCAGGAGATCAACTGCTCCGTCTTCAGGGACCACAGGGCCTCGTGGTCTGTGTTCCACACACTGCGGCCCTCGGACATCCTGCAGGGGCTGCTGGGGAACTGCTGGTGAGGCGCACACAGAGGCCGGGGTGGGGCAGGTGGGCGGGTGTCCAGCTGCGGTCACCCCGAGGTCACCCTCACGCTCTGCAGGTTCCTGAGTGCCCTGGCGGTGCTGGCGGAGCGGCCAGACCTGGTGGAGCGGGTGATGGTCACGCGCAGCCTGTGTGCAGAGGGTGCCTACCAGGTGCGGCTGTGCAAGGATGGCACGTGGACCACGGTGCTGGTGGACGACATGCTGCCCTGTGACGAGGCCGGCTGCCTCCTCTTCTCACAGGTGGGGCGGCATGTGGGGCGGGCGCGGGCGGCAGGGGCAGCCTCTGACCCCGGCCCCCTGCCCCGCCAATGAGGCCGGCAGCCTCCTCTCCTCGCAGGTGGGGCGGTGTGGGGAGCAGGTGAGGGTGGCCTCTGACCCCGGCCCTCTGCAGGCACAGCGGAAGCAGCTGTGGGTGGCCCTCATCGAGAAGGCACTGGCCAAGCTGCACGGCTCCTACTTCGCGCTCCAGGCGGGCCGTGCCATCGAAGGCCTGGCCACGCTCACCGGCGCCCCCTGCGAGAGCCTGGCGCTGCAGGTCAGCTCCACTAACCCCCGCGAGGAGCCCGTTGACACTGACCTCATCTGGGCCAAAATGCTGAGTTCTAAGGAGGCTGGGTAAGAGGGGGGGGCGCTGCGTGGTCAGCCGCATTGGGAGGAGAGGCGAGGCGGACGGTGGGAGACGTGGGGCTGGCGCCCTCTGACCCAGTTCTGCGTCCACGAGGTGCCCCTGGAGTGGGCTGACCCTGCGTGGCCAGGCCACAGCCCCCATCACTTCCCCTTCCCCAGGCGGGGCTGGAGCCAGCGTTCCCATGCCAGGAAGGCCACATCCTGACCCAGGCTGTGGGGTGAGCCCAATGCCATCACCCTCCTCAGAGCAGGCATGAGGGGCATGTTCTGAGTTTGGCCACACCCTGGTCAGCGGGTCTGTGCCTCGACCCCAGGAGGCCTGCGGGGAGTGGCCTGGCAGAAAGCACCTCAAAGCTCCCAGACCCCTCCTCTCAGCTGACCCTGGGCAGTGCTGCTGCCTGCCCACTCCGGAGCCACAGAGCCCAGAGCCACCCCCACTCAGGCCCTGTGCGCCTTAGGCACGGTGGAGGGTGCTGGGCCAGACCCTCCTCAACACACCTCACCTGGTCCCCACAGGCAGGAGGGGGCCCTCCTGTGCTGCCCTTTCCTGCCCTGGGGGCAGGTTCAAGGCCATCGAGGGCCCCGGTCATCAAGTCCCCCAATCAGCCATGCCCCGGTCAGTAAGGACCTCTGCCAGTGAGAGTCCCCAGTCAGCCATGCCGCTGGACAGCAAGCCCCCCGGTCAGCGAGGGCCCCGGTCAGCGAGCGCCCTGGTCAGCGAGGGCCGCGGTCAGCGAGGGCCCCGGTCAGCGAGGGCCCCGGTCAGCGAGCCCCCTGGTCAGCGAGGGCCCCCGGTCAGCGAGGGCCCCGGTCAGCGAGGGCCCCGGTCAGCGAGCCCCCTGGTCAGCGAGGGCCCCCGGTCAGCGAGCCCCCTGGTCAGCGAGGGCCCCGGTCAGCGAGGGCCCCGGTCAGCGAGCCCCCTGGTCAGCGAGGGCCCCCGGTCAGCGAGGTCCCTGGTCAGCGAGGGCCCCCGGTCGGCGAGCCCCCGGGGCGGCGAG